>BQKZ01000575.1:67973-88293 GCA_036244855.1 Temnopleurus reevesii | reverse complement strand
CCCCCCCCCCCCCCCGAGGACTTATAAATAGAGAATAGAAGAAGAGAAGATGATTGACCTGTTTCTAAGTCACCATCAGCTAGCCATGTAAGCCAGGGATTCATGATACCAATCACAAAGAAGATCTCTCCCTGACATGCTATGGTCCAGAACGTCATGAGAAGGAACATTGGTGACCGAACGATTGAACATGTAGTCGGGAAATCTTCCAGACGTTGATCTTCAGAAATCTTGTCCATCGTCGCACGACGAGCTGCCTTAGAAAGCCCGATGTCTGACCCTGTCACAGGAATGTCTGCCAGGTCAGCAGTTACGTGCGTTACCTCAGCTGTCATGCCCGTTACCTCACCTAGAGGGCTATTGGTAACTTTCGAATCTTGTAGATATTGTCGGAAAGATGATAGAAAAAAGTCGTTAACGTACATTACGCCCGTTAATTAGTTCAAGGACCACTACACCAATACAGCCATGACAATTCTTCTCATATAGCTGCCAAAACAACATATTTTACTTCACCTCTAGACTACAAAGGAAATGAAAAGAGAAACTATAATATATAAACGCTGGAAATATCATGCTCCTACTGAATGAAGGAAAATCAGATGAATAAACTGAAAATTTGAGCAAATCAGAATCCGTTGTAAGTTATGAATTTTAAAATTCACAGAAGACTGGCTCCCCTTGATGGGCGAGCCGAATGATGGCTATCTATCCGCCGTATTTTATATTATATATGTTTTTAATACGGAAATAAATTCAAATCAAACGAAATCAGAGATATAACGAACACTGCAGATGGGGATCCGTGCGATCTGCAGTATCGACCGAATCTGGGACGTCATGTCGGACAAGTCCTCATTTACGCTAACTTATAATATTAAAAAAATAGATTAACGTAAAATTTCGAGTAAGGTTTCAACATGATTCTTTTCAGAGTACATGCAGAATCGTTAAAGGACTGCTATATTCAAACAGAAAACCAACATTTGTTGAGTTTTCCCATAAAAAGGAAGACAATGCGAATTTTGGGGTACAGAGTGAATGAGGAGTTGTCCGACATGACGTCACGGATCCTGTCGATGTTGCTATCGCACGGATCCTCATCAGTGGTAAGGATCGTCATATCTCTGCGACTTTACACTTTCTTTAATGGGTTGTCCAATTTTGCTCAAATTTCCAGTTTGTTCAATCTGATCTTACTTGATTCTATGAGAGCATGATAATCCCAGGAGGGGTTTGTTCCCCTTTAATAAAAGAAGATCTATGATGATGAATAAAGTAAACGTCACCTAACTCATACTAATGGAGTCATGCCAAGGAAAACAACTAATCCTTTGTATGACAATATGAAGGACTATACCAAATAACAAAATACCTTTATCTTCATTGCCATGTTCATAACCGATATTATCGTGGAAGAAAACTCGACTGTCTCTATTTTCACTTTCACCATTTACCACTCCGTTTGTTTCGTCCATCTCGCTTGATGACGTCATATCTTCCCCAACGACGCAATCTGAGTGATCTAGACCGCTGTTCATGTTCTTTTCCTGAAATGTCTGATAAAACCCGGAAGTCATAATGGTATCAAATGTTGTGCAAGCATTTACGCGTTTATGATCATTCCTCTTCATCTCGTGAGCGTCTTGAGTCGATATATCGATGGAACTAATAGTTTGAGATGGCTGATGCTTTGAGCAGCATGTCTTCTCCCTGAGACGGTAGTTATCAGGAAGGGGCCATGGTATGTGAGAGTGTGGCAGTAGGGTGGTGTTAATCGTAAATAAGACAGTGGAGATAGTCAGTGCGTAGAAAGATACATTCAATGGCACACCGGCGTCGTATAATACCTACACGAGATTGAAAGAATAGAAAACAAATAATATTATCCATTTACTCTAACTTTAAAATTCAAAGAGACTGAATGTTGTAAATGAAAGAATAAAACAATTATCATTTGACCTATATCATGATAGCGCGTTATCAGGTTGATACACCCGGTCACCCCACGTCCAACATGGGCATTCGAGTTTCGTGTCAGCGATATTACAGCAGTTCATATTATATTTTAAAAGTAAATGCAGAAGGTTATTCAGGGCTGAGAGTGTGTATGGGCGAAATTCTGGAGAAAACACGCATAGATCAAGAAATTAATATATTGTGAAAAAATGTGTTAAATAACAATTCTTTCAAGTATAGGAGATTAAAAGTGATTTATTTTGCTGGATGGTTGGTTGTTTCAATCTAAATTATGCCCCATGAAGAATATGCATGCCTCAGTAGATTTAAATCAACGACTCTCAATAACTGGTTTTCAGTTGAAAAACAGAGAACGGTAAAATTGATGGACTTCATTGAAATAATAATACCGTGGCTACTTGTATAGCGCGCAGGTTCACCTTATCGGTTCTCATGGCGCTGAAAGCTTTACAATTAAAAGTAAACAATTGGGGACGAAAATGCTGCAATATAGCGGCATTGATGATATTCCAAATAGAGTATTTCATTTTCCTAGGATTGTTTTGCCAAATTTAGACCAATATACCAATTGTATCTTTCATACCTTTTACCACGTCTATCTTGGCTTTACAACATATTGGCAAACAACTTCTTATCAAGCTAACCCCTCCTCATTTGAAAGCGTTGAACAACGGATTGCCGTGAATGGCAGCTTAGATCAACTCTTCAGAGGTCTCATGTACTTCGTTGCATAGGAGATATTCCCACCAAGAATGTTCTTTGGATAAATAATCCTAATCAACTTGTAAATATGATAGATCAGCTATGTAAAAAGAAATACACAAACGGATATAATTCTCTAAAGGAATGTGCAGTATAGTGTCATACATCATTTAACAGCTGCCTTTGGTGTAACATAGTTCAGGCTTCATTGCATCGGTCTTTTATTAAGTTGGCGAAATCTAATCTTTTTTTTTAATGTATATGACAATTATGTAAAGGGAATAAAAGAGCCATGATGTCAAGCTGGGTATTATGTCACTTTGCCATTTGACGATTTCCTTGCAATTTGTGATCGTATATAGATGATCGACTTTGGCACAATTCATGTATTCCTGTGTCGATCGTTTATCTATCAGTTTAGATGCTTCACCCGGACCAGTCAGGTTACAAACAATTGTATGATAATGAAAACAGACAATCAGAATAGTACACTCCATAACTAAACTCACCTTCACGAAGAGTAATACGATTGCACTAGAATCACAGCTTCCCATGAGTAAAGCGATCACAGTGGATTTATACTTCGAGAATAAGTTGGATACCTTTATTCGAAAAAAATGCAAATAATAATGACCAAAAGAGGTATTGTAAAGGATCTGGCAAATTGCTTGTTTGCATTGGAAATAGAGAAGTAATAAACTTAACTAAATTTGATTGAGTTATTTGCATCCATAGTTGGAAAATGAGATATGAAACTTATTTTGAAAAGCATGCAGGATTAATGATACGAGATATTTGTTGAATATTCACCTTTCTTGAACGTGCACGTAGTATTGTAACTGATTTGATGATTTGTCATTTGTTAGGAACCTGAAGCAGGCCAGTTCACTCATCGTTTTGCGAGCAGCTAATGTTTGATTTGGCCATACAAAATAGTTTTCTTGATTTAAAAGAAGCAAATAAAATTGGTTTCAAGCAAACAGACTAACCACTGCACGATGCCAATAAACTTACACCATCACTGACAATGCCAAACTCCGCCAAACATTCCCTGAAATAAAACAAGCGACCGCCCTCTCACAATTGTCTGGCGTAAATCATCGGACTCCTGATGGCCCAAAAAGCGATTTTATATTATGTATATCTTATATCTCTGATCGACTGTTGCAGCCTTCTTTCCCTCTGTCCTATACTTCCTCTCTAATTGTTCTTTTTATTTTTATTATATAAAGTATGTATTGTATATGTATTGTATTTTCTTTGTTGCTGTTGTATCTGTCGGCGCATCCAACACAAGCTCTGCTTCTGGATCTGCGCCCTTTTCCTTCAATTTGTTTACGTACCTTAATGATTCATGTTCTAATTATCCTATAATTTGATTACAATTGTAAATTGCTACAGTGTACATCACTGATTTATTTGAAGGAAAAACATAAATGTTATTTTGAATTTGAATTTGAATTTGAAAATAATCAGAAACAATAAATAACATTAGGATAGACTGGAAAAAAATCTGGGAAGACTAATAACATGAATAACACAAGGACAACACAATATTCAGAACAAATAAATAAAATTACGATAGACTGAAAAAAAAAAGAATCTGGGAAGACTTATAACATGAATAACAAAAGGATATTGAGAAAAGAAGAATATCCTTTCAGAAACTGCACAGTAAAGTTGCGCGGTAGCACACCTTCATATAAGAGCTAGAATCACGTTTAAAAGAGGGTCGTTTAAACACGACCGTATTTCATGACTGAGTTTTGAAACACGTTTCATGTTTGCATTTCAAAACTCAATTGCCGTATAAACACGGCCCTAAAGGAACCGCTATCGCATGTGCAAATAGTGCATTATTTGATTTATAAGGTCTGCTGGCCATCACAGGTTTAAGACTTTATCATCTCGACTTGCGGGGGTAAAAGATGATAGGATGAAGATGCGTCGGAAATAAAGCATTTCCATAACACATCCTACATTTTCTTTCTTCTTATTCTCTCAATACTTATGATACTTGATTATTGGTATCCATTTTCTACATTCCTTTCCTGTCTATCTTAAAATTATTGATTACTATTTCCCCCTTATTTTCCCTTTTCTCTGTCCTTATGTTATCTATTGTTTTTCGCTTATTGTTCCTTCTTTTTTTTCTATCCTTATGCTATTTATCATTTTCAGTTTATTTTCCCTTCTTTCTCTTTCTATGCCCTTATTGATTTATTGTTATCTACATTTTCACATTCATTTTTGTCTATCTTATTGTTATTCCCTGTTTTCCACCTATTTTTCTTTTTTTTTTTCTCTATCCTTGTCTTATCTATTGTTTTCCGCTAATGTATCCTTCTTTTCTCTTTCTATCCTTATGTTATTTATCATTTTCAGTTTGTTTTCCCTTCTTTCTCTCTCTCTCTATCCTTATCTTATTTATCATTTTCAGTTTATTTCCCTTCTTTCTCTTTCTGTGCCCTTATGTTATTTATTGATTTATTGTTATTTACATTTTCACATTTATTTCCTGTCTATCTTATTGTTATTCCCTGTTTTCCACTTATTTTCCTTTCTTTTCTCTCTATCCCTAGGTTCAATGCTGTTTCCATCTATTTTTCTTCTTTTTTCTCTATCCTTAGGTTATCTATTGTTTTCGCTTATTGATCCTTCTTTTCTCTTTCTACCCTTATGTTATTTATCATTTTCAGTTTGTTTTCCCTTCTTTCTCTCTCTCTCTATCCTTATCTTATTTATCATTTTCAGCTTATTTCCCTTCTTTCTCTTTCTGTGCCCTTATGTTATTTATTGATTTATAGTTATCTACATTTTCACATTCATTTCCTGTCTATCTTATTTTCATTCCCTGTTTTCCACTTATTTTTCTTCTTTTTACTCTATCCTTATGTTGTCCATTGTTTTCAGCTTATATTTCTCTCTCTATCGTTAAGCTATTCATCATTTTCAGTTTATTTTCTCTTCTTTCTAGCTCTATCATAGTGCTATTCATTGTTATCTACATTTACATATTCATTTTCTGTCTATCCTAATTCTATATATGGTTTATGCTTATTTATCTTTCTTTTTCTCTCTCTCGATATTCATTATTATTCATCTATCCACAGTATTTTCTGACTATCATAATGTTTAAATATTTCCATTCATTTCTTCTTCATTTTCTCTGTATCTTTATCTTATTATTTGTCATCCATCTATCCACATTCTTTTCCTGTCTATTATGTGTTCTTCTTTTTTTTATAATAATTTTGTCGTTTTCCATTCATTTCTCTTTTTATCTCTTTCCTTATGTTATTTATTTTCATCTCTATTATATTCTTCCATTTCAGAAAATTGCCCATATGATATGTATGACGTCACAGAAACGCGTTTGAAAACACGGTTGCGTTGTTATACGGTCCCGATGGTCGTGATTCTGCTAGAATCACGTTTCAAAACTCATCTTTTTCTGCGTTTGGTGATTGAGTTTTCAAACGCGTTTATATATATTTGAGGACCGTATAATGATGAAAGGAGTTCTATATATATAGCACATTTACCCTGCTTGCGCGTTCGTTATCCCTTCTGCAATATCGAATTAAACCCTTATAAACATATGGTGATGGCAGTAGTCGACAATTTTCTTGCGATTTGGTGAACGTCGTAGGAATTTTATGTTTGCATTAATACTTCATTGACACCTGGGGCCTGTAACATAAAATATGCAATTAAACTTACGATAAATATTTATTGTTAGTCCATGGCAAAACATGTATCAAAGAGATACAATACATTTTGAATTTATCGCATCTCTTTTATGTTACGGGCCCCAGGTCTACGCTCATTGTTAGGAATGACTATGAACGGATAGCATCCCTCTAATCACAAATCTCCTGTGATTTCATACGCCGATCGTATGACTTTCATGTAGATTCACCGTATAGCCTCTTGATGATGATGATGATGATGATGATGATGATGATGATGATGGCCTCTTGTATAGCGCCGGTCTCCGCCACAGCTGGGCGCTCACGGCGCTCGATTACTATAAAATAATGTCTCACAGATTTCAATGTCCTAATTAGTGCTATGGTTTATCTTTCAATCCAAGAACTCCTAGTAGTGGTACAATTTGGTTATTCTTCTAACGACAAGGTAAGGCTATACCACAGTTTTGGCCCAGAGATGTAGAAGGCTCTATCACTCCAGGTTGTACGGCTGAGCGATTCCGACAGCAATGCTTGGTCTGCCGATCGGAGACTGCGGGTTGACTTGTGCTGAGAAATGAGCTCTGATATATAGGATGGAGATTTGTCATTCAGTGCTTTATAGACCAGGACTCCAAGTTTGTAGGCGATTCTCTGCTTTATTGGTAGCCAATGTAGATCACGCAGAATTATGGTTATGTGTGCATTCTTTCTTTGTAGGGAAACAAGACGAGCTTCGATATCCTGCAGACGTTGTAGTCTTTGGAGTTGATGCTGACTCAAACCCATCAGAATCGAGTTGCAAGTGTCTAGTCGAGTTGTAACAAAGACATGAACGAGAAGTTCAGCAACTTTCTTGGTTAGATGCTTGCGGATCCTACCGAGATTGCGAATAGAGATGCAGGCAGCTTTGGAAGTGGATTGTATGTAACGCAGAGTTATACAACATTTTCGAACCCGTAGGATCGTAGACATTGAAAATATCGCGAGTTGCATCGTAGGATCAGCGCAGCATCATTGTGCGAGGACCATGCAAAGATGTACGATGATCGTTGTAAAGGCGATCCCAACACAAGCTGTGCTTTCAGGGTACTCGCCTCCTTTAATTTTTTCACTTATCATGTTATTTTGTATTGATTATGTATATAAAAGAGTAAAAAAAATAAATTCAATTCAATTCAATTTAATCGTAGAGAAACTTTACGATTTCTTTACGTTGCTTTACAATGCTTTACTTTCCTTTACTACTTTCTTCAAGATCAGTGCAAAGTTTCCGCACAATAACCGTGTGGTGATCACGTGATGCCAACTGAAAGTATTTTCAGGGCTACTTTCCAATGAGTTTGACAAATTCGTGTAACTCTGCTCAACAAAATAATAAAGGATACCGGTAGCGTAAATCTATATGAAAATGGTAAGATCGTCTTACGCCACCGGTAGAGGGATAAATAAATTATTCAATGAATTAGAAAGGATTCAAGTCAACCCTTGATTTTCATATACACCTTAACCGATCAAAGATGTTGCACATCAATTAATCATTGTTAATAGGAGTTTGCTTTACCTCAAAGGAAGAAATCATGATGAATATGCCTGCCACGCCCATGATGATGGTACCGGGGAAGAGTAGATTAGGAACAGCGGGAGAACTGGCCGCTATACACAGGTACGCTACCAACAGTGAGATGCTACCAACAAAACAATCCATCGAGAGAAAACAAGTCAAATATCTGGATATTGCTAGTATTATGCGTTCCATGCAGATGTAATTAAAGTGTGGGTATTTTTTGTCAGATTTTTTTTATTTCAAATCTGAAATCTCATATCAACAACTTTGATCTCGCTTTGGGAGAATAAACACTTTTTTTTAATGAATTGAAATACATTCACAACTTAAATCAAAACGAATATTGCAAATATCAGTGTGTGAAACATGATAAAGAAGTCACATACAGATTATATACTAATTTCATCATCGACGAAAATGATGGTTAGAAATTAGAAACGAATGGACAAAGAAAAAAATACAAATACTGAAAAACAAACAAACTAATTGTATATAAATGGATCAAGTATGTAGAGTACCAAAATAGGTCCAAATATTGCGACACTTTCTGCATAAGATTATGATAAAATCTTAAATGAGAATTAAGGCAGACTTTAATGTGATATCAATGAATGAACAGAGAATAATGACCAAACTGTGAAAATTCGAGATAAATCAGATGATCCGTTCAAAAGATATGAAATTTTACAATATTGATTTACGCCCCTAATGGGCTGCTTTAGTTGGCAACCTACAGGCACAAAATGGCTGCCATCATGGAGAACTCTCCTGTTAGTTGCTACACATATGTAGACAATGAATCAACAAAATACATGCAGAATGTTCATTATGCTCGAACAAAATTTAAATTTTGTCTACTTTTCTAAAAAAGAAAAGAAGATGTGAAATTCTGTGTAGAAATGAATGGAGAGTTCTCCACGTTACCAATCATTTTGGCTTGTAGGCTGTCAAATCAACGAGCCCATAGCTGGTGTATTTTTGTCCAGCCATCGACAGTAAATTAAGGAGCCCATAGCTGGTGTATTTTTGTCCAGCCATCGGCAGTAAATTAAGGAGCCCATAGCTGGTGTATTTTTGTCCAGCCATCGGCAGTAAATTAAGGAGCCCATAGCTGGTGTATTTTTGTCCAGCCATCGACAGTAAATTAATGGATACATTGGTGGGAATGATAGATCATTGTAATATAAAGACACAAATTTGAAAATCATAAAAAGTGATATTAGGAGAAAATTCAGTTTTTAGAACAGTTGTGAATCCTATTATAGAAGTTAGGTTTTTAGTCTTTTCCTGTCCGTTGTCTATCTATATCTATGTATAAATTGTTCACAATTGTTCTAATCGAGATTCGAATTCAATTTCTTATCCATGTGCTTACCGTAGGGGTGTTTACGACTTTCGAGTGACTAGTATAGTAATCTGGGGTAAAAAGGGCGGAGAATGCCGGTAGGTGGCGCCAAATATTGAGCTCATGATCGACACTGATCGAGTTGTTTTTCTAATCAGGTCCTCGGTGGAGATACTAGCCTTTACTCGCGGCTTACTCGCGGGAGGTATGGGGTCTTAAAAGCTTTGGTGAGCACATGGTATTGATGAATGAATATACAAACCTGAAGATGATACGAGTGATGAGGGTTCCTGCTCGTTCAAAGATGATTCCTGATAGGAGCATGCTACATGGGACAAGACTCGATGATATAGTGTAGATGAGTAACAACATAGCGTCTTGAGCATCACAACCAACTACAATACTAGCCTCAGTCTGCTCTATGGTAGTCATCGCGATCGACGTTGATGACGATACGGTGATCACGGACATCGTTGACGGTGGTGATATGGTGGTCGTAGAAATATTGGCTGTTGCACATAGGTTGCTGTAGTAACCAAGATCGACGAGTATGTATGCGAGTGAGGGCCAACCGAATAGAATAGCAGAATGGAAGAAGCATTCAAAGATGGCAAGAATTATTACCGCAATCCGCTCCGTCTTAGTCGCGTTACACGCCATGCCTTGTTCACGGTGATGTGTCTGTATGAGCAAATGTCAATGAATATGAAACATTTAACGAAATCGTGATTATTTCTAAGTATTGTTACTCTATACACAAATATTATAGCAGATGTAGTATATAATACTAAACGCAGTCGACCCATGATCATGATGGGGTGGGTGGGGGGGGGGGGGGGGGGGGGATTTTGAACAGATGCGTTCTTCTATGTGCATCACTTATGATATCAAAATCGACAAAAACACGTTAAGAGTTCTCACTTATCATTTCACATTCCGAATATATCGTGCAAGCTTGTGAGGCGAAAGGGAAAACATACCCATTTTCTTTCAATTTGTCCAAAATCACAAATATGCATTGTTTGGAGGATTTCATCATTCCATAACAATTCATCATGTCACAACTAGATCAATTGTTATATGAATTTGCAACATACGAAAATGCTACTCTAGATACCACAATCTTAAAAAACATAAGTACATAAAGAATTCTCACTTGTAATTTCGATTCCCGAATGTAAACTGATGATAAAACATGATGAGATATGTCACGAGCGAGCAATGAAAAAATGCCATTTTTTCTACAAATACGTTCTAAATAGATATTACATGCACTGGTAAAACGTAAGCGTATCCGTAAGAAGAGTGCTCCATGGATCAATGAACACATTTTAACAAGTTGCAATAAGGAAAAGGCTCGTTTAACAGGTCATCCAGGTGACTGGCATAAATACAGACAATTACGTAATCAGGTTATAGCTGAACGACGTAAATGTAAAAGGGTATATGTGACACGAACTAATTTAGAGAATACTGGCAACAGTGGGGGAGATATGGAAGTTGTTAGGTAAGCTATTTCCAAGTATAAAATAAACGTATAATAGCTTGAAATCACTGAATATTGATAGAAAAGATATTACTGATTCTAAGGAAATAGCGGACTACATGAATGATTATTTTGCAAATGTAACGAAGAAGCACATGTGATAACAAACAATTTGAGAATTGCGCCAACAAATTATTTATCTGAATTTCTTTTGAGAATGTTACAACAAGCGACATACTTAAGTGTACTAAATAAATTCCTAAAAAAGTCTGCCGGTTTGGACGGTATTCCTACATCAATTTTAAAAGACTATGCATCTTACATCATTAATCCATTGTTGCACATCATAAACACTTCACTTGCTCAAGGTAGAGTTCTATTAGGCTGGAAACTAGGCAAGCTATTACACCTTTGTATAAAAGTGGCAGTTTTACAGATCCTACACAATTATAGACCGATATCAGTATTGCCCGTGCTATCCAAGGTCATGTAAAAGATTGTGTTTAAACAAGTATATAAACAAACTATTTTTAGAAAAACAAGTTGGTTTTCGCCCCTGTTATTCAACTCACATTTCCCTTTTTTACAATAACGGAGAACATTCGTCAGAAAGTTGACCAGGGATATATTGTTGGAATAGTTACATTGGATCTGAAAAGGCTTTTGATATGGTTTCTCATGATATTCTTTTGTTTAAATTGAACATTTTTGGTTTTCATGATTTGAGTTTGAATTTGACTATTTAGATTAAGGAAACATATTACAAATGTAGATTACGTTCTGATTTTTTCCAGTCACCAGTGGTGTTCCTCAGGCCCACTACTGTGTATTCTTTTTATTAATGAAGTATCTGACATTGCAAGTTTTAGCAATATTCCTATGTATGCTGACGATACTTGTATTTACTATGCCTCAGATAATTCTAATGATTTATGTTCATGTCTGAATGAAGATTTATGCAAATTTTCTGAATAGCTTAAGTACAATGAATTATTTTTTAATCCTAAGAAATTGGAATGCACATGTCAAATTCATTAAATCGAAAGCCATTAAAGTCCTCAGCTTGACAGAATTTGCACATGCCTACATTATGCCTCAATCGAGAACTAAGATGACGGACAGTACAAGTATAGATGATTGAAAATTACACTTAACCTTGTTTCTAAAGCGCCATGAGCACCTTATGGTGGACCTGTGCGCTATATAAGTAGCCACCATTATTATTATTATTAACTTCGCTATTGCACAAATTCGTGTTAAAACTTTTTGTCCACCCCCTAACAAATACGGCCGGGTAGGACAACTCTGCGGGGGATGAAAAACTTGATGACGACATGTTGTGTGCTGTTTTCTTGATTCACTTCAGTGATTTACACAGTTTACTTATGTATTTGCCGAAAATAGTCACTACATTGATACACAAAATCGCCAAGAATACACAAATTAAAGCTCATATGTGTCTGAAAATTGCATAAGGATGAGCTCAGATAGTGAAAGATTTGGTATGATTAACATTTATGATACTTCGTCAAATAAAATTCCTTAAAACGTGATTTAAATTATAAATTTGATGTTCACTCTTGAAACTAGCCGTCGTAATTTATTCAGGATAGAAATGACAGAGCAATATAATCTGTCAAGAATGTAAAGCGATCGTGATGAACAGCGCGTACAAGCGAGGACTGAATAACATTCCTATAGGAGGCGAAGATTCAATGAACAATGGTAGTGCTGATTGGTGAATGAATTATGGACACCGGCAAATTCTGTTGTAAAGTGATCGCAATATTAGTTTTTTTTTCGGCCCGATTTATGCAATATGATTTAGAGAGTGTGCATAAAACTATATCCAGGTCTATCTCTCATTAGTTATCTAAGCACATCATAATTATATAATGCATCAATGTAAGATTTATTTTCATCAGATACATAAGTAAACTGTGTAAATCAATGAAGTGAAACGAGACAACCGCACACAACATGGCGTCATCACATTTCCATCCCCCTGCATTGCTAGCGTCTTGGGAGGTGGTGGACAAATAATATTTAGTGTCTTTTATTATGGTAACGAGAGAGATTTTGAAATTCAGTCATCTGTATTTATGCTATATGTATATTGAAGCCTGGTTGATTTCGCTCAAGCTCTGGTCTTTAAAAGTTTGTACTGTCTAAAACGTATACGACCAATCATTACTCAAAGTACTGCTATAATGCTATCGAGCTCATTTTCAACCTCATTTTGATTATTACTCTATAAGGAATTAAGTATTTTGCAAAATCGAGCACTTCGCATTATTCTAAGAGTAGATCATTTGTACAGTTCATCACTATTGTATTCCTCGTCAGACATTGAAGAACTGGAATTGCGCTGGAAAGGAAAGCAGTCTGCTTTGTATTCACATTACTTCACGGAAGTCTACCATTATCTTTGTGCTCTATAATTTCTTTTAAGGAAATTGAATATTCTCTTCGTGATTATGAATGCAAAATATGTCTTGATAAGCCTGAAACGAATTATTAAGAAATGGTAGTCTTTACAGGAGCATTCAAATTTGTAATAGTTTACCGTGCAATATTCGTCAGATTAATAATNCTAGTCTTTACAGGAGCATTCAAATTTGTAATAGTTTACCGTGCAATGTTCGTCAGATTAATAATCTGTGTCTTTTCAACGAGTGCACCACTTTTTATTGATCTTTGAACATTAACTTGCCGCGGGGGGGGGGGGGGGGGGTCATTCTCAAGTGTAAATGTACAAGCAAATTTTTATTTTAGGATTTTAAACTGTGTAATAACTTTTGATGATTTTTTTGAGGTGTTTTCATGTTTTTTCATTATGTATAAATTTTGTCTTACATTCATAATGAGGCTTATTGTTTACATTTTATACCTGTTCACTTTTTATATGCACGGACTTGCTGAAAAGCAGTCTTTTGACTGATTGTACGTTTTACCGTAAATAAATAAATACACTACAATACAATCCAATACACCCAAACGATATGTACAACAACATGTTCGTGTGTAGGTTAAAACTCATCATTTCCACTCCCAAACAAAAAAAAAACTAGGATTTTATACCTGAACAAAATATGACTGTGTCACGAAGCATGGGAAATTCTCTTTTTGTAATATAAACCCCTCAAAAGAAGTAACGCAAATCAGGTTTAAACGGGGATAACTTTTTTTTTCACTGATGTATGAAAGTTGGGAGTAGTGTCATTAAAAAGCTACATTATTCCTCTCTATACTGATATGCCATATGCCCTGATTATGCAATCATGGAATGATCAGTACAGCAGATTATAATGCAAAGTCAGAAGTGAAATGTTGCAAAATGCAGAGTTCTTTAACAACGGTTTGAATTTCTTAAACAGGGTTATCCAAAGTCGATGTTGTCATTGAATACTTGTTGGATACGCTTGGCAGGTCTGTCAGACAGATGAGTGACTGATTACAGCGTAAGCAGAACTTTGCCTGTTTCTGTTTCTCTTTCTGGAGCGCACAGGCTTGAGACGAGATTGGTCATGTTGTCGGTGAACATTATGAGGAGGAGGTGTAATGCAGTAGTTCGTTAACGTGTTTGGGACATCTACCCACTACTGACTCGGGAGGTATGCACTTAAAATACTGAGGTGATAAAACACAAAATTTGTTTCAGTCTTTATAAAATTTAAATAATAGGAAATCAATCTAAGTCGGTTTACCTCTATCATGAATTCACTACTGAAAGCAGTAAATTTTGCAACATTTCACTTCTGAATTAGCATTTTTGTCAAGTGTACTTATCAATTAATGATTGCATAATCAGAGCATATGGTTATCATTGTAAAGAGGAATACAGTAGCTCTTTAATGACACCACTGTTAACTTTCATAGATGAGTGAAAACACAGTTATCCCCCCCTCAACCTGATAGAAGAAAATTAAGAAGACAGGGGATAAATTAGAATTACATTATTTCATGAAGTTGTTATAAAACATTCTTAGGAAGAAGAAATGTGAGCTAAAGTCGTCTTATATTGTCATTTTCATGCACTTATAATCCATGCACTCGTAATAATAATGGTTGCTTATGATTTTTTTGGTTTATTGATTTACGATTGTAAACATTATAATACTTTGTCACCTGTTTGTAACAAAAAGAGAGCATCAAATCAAAACATCGGCTGGATGTCATTCTGTCGTGTCCGATGTCTACCCCACCCCCACCTTACCCCGGCCACCGACAATCTATATCCATTCAAATCTAAATAAGGTGATTACAGTGGCCATCCTCTACCTAAAATATTCATGCAGGATCGCAATCCACGACTCAAAGTCATTAGACAATCTTGAATTCGATACGGGCTGAATAGCGATTTCTAAATATTAGTAAAATGTATGGCATATTCATCTTGATTTCTTTTAGTAATAATAATAATAGATGCAATTTATATAGCGCACGTATCCACTCTGCGGAGTGCTCAAGGCGCTTTACATTATTATTACCCTGGCTTTAGCCCGGCAGCCATTCACGGCGCACTTGGCATTTCAAAGAATAAATATTCCTGCCAGGTACCCATTTACCTCACCTGCAAGCGTGATGTATTATGATAACAATGTTTTCAATGAGAATTATAGAGCAGGGGGTAATTATTCCAAATTGGGGAATTTTTTTATTGACCATTTTAAGTAACCCCATATGGTGGACCTTATGGTACATCATATGCCAAACTCGTTTCACAATCTACTACCTTATTTTACTGCATTTATAGTTTTGTTTTTTATCCATTTTGTCATTATTTATGTACAAGAAAATGTTCGCAAAAATATTGAACCTGACTTTATACGTCCCGTTTGGGCCACCGTATTGCTCGCAGGTAATCAATGAAGAAAAACGAAAATTTGCGTTTTCATCAATTACAATGCTAATATCTCGACTTTTGAGGAAAATGAACACATTCGAGCAGTTGATCTGTAAATGGAGGGTCATATGTGGTCAATTCAAGGCCACGTCATGCTAGTTGCAGTTACAATAATGCAGAAATATGGAGCTGAAATGAAGGGGAAAACAAGAAAATAAATGAAAACAGCATCTTTCGTGTCAAATGTACAACATATATACTAGCAACATGATAATCCCTAGACCTTACATGGTTCATATCGGGACTGACATATTAAGCCACATTCGTTGACCTGTAGAAGCCTATTGGAATTTGGAATTTATTCATTTGAACGTCATTGACATGTACAGCCAACATTTTGTTCTGATTGGAATTTGGAATTTGGAATTTATTCATTTGAACGTCATTGACATGTACAGACAACATTTTGTTCTGATTAAACTTTTTTTTCATACACATTGTGTTATATCAAACAAATTATACAAAATAAAGAAAATATAAATGATTTAGTAACAATAATGAAACAATTGTATATGAGATTAAATAAATATTTGACAACAATCATTTGTTGTTTAAAACACAACAAAAGAAGCCCCCCCCCCCCATAATTGAAATAAGCATGATAAGTGTAATATCGGTTGATTTGCTCCCTCGTCTTAGATTTCTTTTTACGTGTCATTCCCATCAATAGAATTTTTGTGTTCAGATTAAAAGATCGCTATCATGATCTGTGCTACAAAAATCTCCCTACAGTGAGAGGGGGATACCCTTTCCTCTGCCCTCCCCACTCGGTTTCTTTGCTCCCCTTTCTTGGGTGCCGCGGATAAAGCCTTTGTAAGTTTATTTTCACATGCCATTTCTCATTTTTTGTACCTCAGTGATCAGAAAACGTTACTTTCATAAGCTGAAAAAAAAACCTATACAACAATGGGATGGGATTTCACGCCCCCCCCCCCGATTCATTGCTCACTCACATTAGTATCTATCTATCTATATATATAATACCGTAAGGCCTGGCCCTTCCGTAAGAATACGTACACTCCCAGACCGGGCGTTGGTTCGAGATCAAACCTGGCTGGGTCAACGAGGAGACGTGCTCTTGCGGGCGCTGGCTATGTTTTATGCAGCGTGGTGTCGTGATCGTCCGGACATTCGAAAAAAAAAGACTTGACGTCGTCTGCTTCACACCGCGAGAAGTGCACTTTACATGCGCGCGCGGTTTAGGGACCTTCATTTGAACACAGTGAATGGGAGTGAAACAGTCGTCTACACAGAGACATATTTATAGTCTGTACCCTCATACACGATCAATTTGGCATTCATGGAATATTACATTTTTTAAATGCATTTATTCTATACATGGTTCGCTTTCTATTTTCCATTTCCCTTTCTGTTTTGTTTGTGTACATTTACGAATATATTGAATGAAAAAAGTGAGAAAGTTAGCAGAAAGAACATTTGGTGCAGTCATTTTACTGAACCGGGTCTGTTCAGTAAAGGTTAGCTGATTGCATATGCACAACCGTTGGATTTCCTTCTGACCGACTTCCTTCAATTAGCCCAACCTGATCCATTTTGTATGTCACTGGTGTGTTCTTTCTCTTCGTTTAGCTTATCGCTATATTCTTGGTGTCCTTCGTTTTAATTTAAAATAAATATCAATTCACCAAACCCATCCCCACTAATGTATTGGAGGGCAACCAAACAAATCATCTTTTTTTCCATTCTTATGTTTGGACGATTCCATTATGCTAAACAGGTATTTCATGACACAGATGATTGTAGGTACAGATACATTTTGTGTTTCTCTTAATATTTTATGTATAGTCATGACGTGATTCGTGAAGTCATGACGTGATTCGGCAAATCATGACATGCTTACCGAACAGGGGCACAATTATGCAAGGTCAAGATGGTTGTTACACATTGGATGTAATTGTAATTGCGTTATCGAGGAAAAGTAAGTACAAATAATACATTTTCCAGGGATTTGTGATTTATTTCATACTTTTATTGTACCCAATGACCTAATACTAATAGTTGTTATTATTTTTTGTTTTTGGCATATACTATGTAGTCTACCGGTACAATGATGTCTGTGTGTGTCTGTCAAAATTCGAGGTCTTTGTCTTACAATAACTCTGAGGTATGTCGGGTTATATTTAAAAGATTCCATCATATGAAGTACTGCTACGGTAACGTTTGATGTGGGTCATGTACACAAAACTCCCCCCCCCCCCCAAAAAAAAAAAAAAAAAAAAAACAAAAGACTAACCCTCTGAAAATTGTCTGACCGGAAGAGCACACGTCTGAACTCCAGTCACTAGCTTATCTCGTATGCCGTCTAAAAAAAAAAAAAAAAAAAAAAAAAATGATGAGCAACAGAAAAAGACTAAAAAAAAAACAAACCAAAAACAGATTGCTGAGCAATGCAAGAGATAAATGATTGAGCAACTAAACATAAAAAAAATTTGCAACTTATGAGTGATTACGGCATTTGTATGAATTTCAAATTTATCACTTTTCTTTTTTTTTCCTTCTAATTTTTAATAATTACGCCATGTTCATATTTACTTAAATCGTTTAATTCTTCAGATGCCACTTAAAAGAAAATCCAACGTGGATGACACGCACAGAAGAATACCCGGCGCATAGCGCCGAGTGTTGCTAGTTCGATAATAAATGTCCTATAAAGACTATAAAGTAAAGACCCTGGGTTGACCAACGTTGCATCAAGGTACACAAGCAAACCAGATTGATGATAAACTTAACCTGTAAATTCTTTTTCTCCCATAAAAAATGTTAACATGATTTAGATTAGGGGATAACTCCTTTTATTGTGTCTTTTGATTTCATAATTACATCAATAGGCTTACAGGTCAACGAATGTGGCTAATTATGTCTCACCCGATATGAACGGGACGTATAAAGCAAGGTTCAATATTTTTGCGAAAATTTTCTCATTCATAAATAATGACAAAGTGGATAAAACAAAACTATATACACGTATGCAGCAAAATAAGGTAGGAAATTGTGAAACGAGTGTGACATATGGTGTACCATTAGGGTCTCCATAGTAATATGGGCCTACCCAAACTGGTCAATAAATCTTTTTTTTTCCCCAAGGGTGCCAAGGTGGCACCCACCGGATCTTTGTTTATTAGACCCTAAGCCATCATTTTCAACAAAAACCCAGCGTTAAATGGAGATGTCACGCTTTTGGCCAATCCTCGTCGGCTATAGGCCTATCCGGACAATATATTTTCAGTCCCGTTCTCACTATTTTTGCACACAAAACTCTTCAATTATCGCATCATTTTGTTTTTTAATCCATCCGAATAAGTGGATTTATGTAATTAATAAACAAAGGTTATTCGTGATATCCCGGATGCTTGTCTGAGGCTTACCCGACATAGCAACAAGAGGTGTATGCAAACATAGTTCCAAGTACTGTTAAATTGTTACCAATCGGTTTATGAAGCACAACGTAGCTACTTAGGAAGAAAGCTCGGTAAATTTAAATGATATAGACCATGTAGACCAGGGATGATTTACACACACTATCCGGTCCTCCTCGAATCGAAGGGGGATACGTTTCCCATCCCCCTCGATTAACACGTGTGTATGATACAGTGACTTAGCATTTTCGGAATATTCGCGTCGTTATATTGTGACATACCTTATATAATATTTTGTTTGTATACAATATTTATGGTAATCATTAATTATCATTTAGAGTTGTTAAACTTACCTGTGCACATTCAGTTGTAGGGAGACCCTCATTACCTGCAGCAATCGATGATTATAGACAATGATCCGTCAGTGTAGGAATACAATACAATTCCTTCGTAATTAGGGAATGTGAGCTAATAAATCGATTAAATCGTACGTCGGGAAATCTTGATTTTCTAGACCAAAGTCCTATCCATGTGCAAATATACCTGGTAAACAGTGAGCTGATGTTGAATATTTTAAGTTGAGACTAGGAGAACACACTTCATCATGCTCATGGATCATAGTTCCTCCTTACATAAACCCTTCAAGATGAGAGAGACGTATTCCAATACCACCCCCCCCCCTCCCTTCGAATGTTTTTTTTCCATTGATTCATATTTGCTACCAATTATACTTCACGTCATTGATTAAAACAAAGTAAAACAGTAATTACCAATTAACATTAAAAGGGAAATTGAGAACTTGTCCAAAATGGTAAATTCGGGCCGTTGTAGTGTTGGTTCCAGCGGATACAATGCACAGTGCACATACTCATCCAGACTCTTTAAACGTTGATTCTACATTTCATTTTAAACAAAATATATTATTACACTTTTGAAAAGTATGTCAAGAATTCCGTTCAAGATGGTTTTCAAGATTTTATCACTTTGATAAATACAAAATATCCTCATCTTCCCCCAAAATACTTATCATTCCGCTTGGCTGATCATTGGCTGCATTTGTCCAGGTTGTAAAAGTTTGACAGGAGAGTCAACCTTCACCTGTCAACTGAAAGCATCCCTCCTTTCAAGCAAACAGCTCTAGATCAGACAGCTTGTTCTTGCATTTTCTTGCACAGTCTTTTAACATCATGTGTTAATTTCTACATAATACTTGATTAAACAATGAACAATTCAGCCAGAATTTTGATACGGGGGGGGGGGGGGGG
>BQKZ01000575.1:23730-43453 GCA_036244855.1 Temnopleurus reevesii | reverse complement strand
AAAAAAATCAAATCCAGAGAAAGATTGGACTTTCAACTGCTAGAAAATGTACCTGTTACAAAGGTTTTATATATATGCGACGGAATAATAAGGGATCGAACACAAGGGTGCATTGCCTAATTAGCTATTCACGGTCGTCTGTTTCGTGAATACGTGCCCGTTAAATGGGTGCGAATTTGCGAGTGTTGCGGGTTGATTGCTATAAAATTGTTATGCCGTGCCGTATGGCAATTCTTCCATCTCGGGCACTAGATTACCGCTCCTTATAGAGTGAATGTTCTTTTGGTAAAAAGCTTTTACTGTTGATGATCCTTTACTGTTGAACACACTCCCCAATAACATACATAATGCTCGTTCCTTAGAATAATTCAAACGTGGTCATAAGACATATCTTTTGACATCCTACTTTAAGTAAATTAGCCTCAATCTGTTCTTCTTTATCCCTCGCGCCTTTGAATATGTGACCAGAGAGAAGGCGTGTTAAAATTATTTGGTTACTATTAATATTACCTCTTATCTAAATTATGTTATTAAATATTGAACTGAATAGACGGTTGGGTTATTTGAGGTTAAATTACACGTTTGTGTCAAAAGAGTCTGTGTAGTGGAAAGCGTTTGATTGACACTTGACGTAGGTACGTGTCAGATAAGTGTCTTTTATCCGTATTTTGCGCATATGGGAGTCTTTCAAATTGTATGAACGCCAGACTTACGTTGATTGTCAAGCATGTCGCTAAAGCCATCAATTTTTACATGAGTTCCGGAAGGTCCAACCAGAATTTCGCTTGTACAATTCGTGACTTCTACATGTCCTATCCCTAAAAGTGGAACAGTTTGTTTGGATAACTGGCGCTACCCTTTCAGTTCTGAAATAAGCATGGCTATGAAGGATGTCAATGGTATGGGGAAATGTATTTAAAGCTCTGCAAGAATGAAGGAGGCAGACTACCACTAAGAAGAAGAAGAAGAAACTCAGTTTTGCCTCATTCATGTCATTTTGCAATTTACAGTGCATTTGTACCACTGTGGCGGTTAAAACGATATAATCGCAATGTGTAAACATGGTATTGGTATTGAATGTTTGTTTTTATTCCTATTTTTGTATCGTGTAGATTGCGAATCTCTTCCTATCTAATAAGTCGACTGTGATTGGTCTAATGAATGGCTGCTATGATACGTCAACTCTCATCTTCTTCTTAATAAAGGTATTGCAATGATATTCCCTTTGGGCAATGTTATATAATAAGTACCGGTTTGTGATTGTATAGTCACATGATGGAGCAACATTTGTCACCTTTCCCATGGGAAAACGAAATATTTCCATTTTAATAGAACCGTCATACAATAAATCGAATAAAATTGCAAAATTAGTATAATTTTCCGACAATAACTTCCGCACGCATGCATGGAACTGTACGGACAGCACACTCGCAATCCGGTCCCGATTTCAAGAGCACAAAGAAGCTCTGAATCGCAGCAGCCGCAGGTTGAGTCAATTCTCCAGAAATGCATAGCCTATTGTAACGAAATTAGATACGATACCTTATGCATAAGTATTCGGTGAATAGCCAGGTTCCTTTCTGAAACCACTAGAAACACTGAACTGGCTAAGGTTAAACACCAAATGGGTATGAAAGAGGGGTGTTAAACAAGTACATAGCGAAATAGATTATGTCAGAGTAAATCAAATAGGTTATTTGATTATTTGTTACATCTATAATCACTTTGATAAACCATTCATATAATTATCCATTTCCTACACCATTCATTGACCAGATCGCGTATGAGAATGGGATATCATTGGAGGTGTCGTCTTTAGTGTTAGCAGTCTCCACCGTGTTCTTTGTTGTAAACATTTGTATCCTACCACGTGACCACATCCCCTGGCCTCTACCCGATGACTACAAACTACGATGTTCATTCTTCATCCAGTCCAGCACCGAGGAGGAGAGTGAGAAGGAGACATTACCAGCTGAAACCAATCTAGACTATGAATGGCGAAGTGTGGGTACACAGACCATCGAGTTCGATAATCCTGGCTTTGTAGTCAATGAAACATTTAAAGGTATGTATGACATCTGATGTTTAAACTCGTTAACATCTTTCGCAATATTGATGTTTGAGAGATGACATCATTCCTATTGGCAGTGATGTGCCATATTTTAATTGCCGAGTTTTGTTATTGTATAATTTTGTTCATGTACTTTTTATTATGCATGATCCCTTGTGATACCACCATCTTGTTGTGAGGGCATCCCGCTAAAATATTGATCAATACAACGAAATAAACAAATCTGTTTTGATTTTGTAATTACGGAGCATGAAGCAACCAGGGTAGTAGGAAGTGACAAAATTAAAATATGCAACATTTCCTTTCTAATGGTCCATTGTTTTTTTTTTTTTAATATATCAAACCTCTTATTCATCCATTATCATGATGTACAAATAGTATATCGTTATTTGCCGTGATTTTGTATTCACAAATTATTTAACATTCGACCAACATAGAAAATGACATACCATTATTAAAAAAAAAGATCATCAGCATATGGTGGTGGAGGAATTAGACTTCTATTAACTCTCAAACTAAAAAGAAATTGAGACTTCAGCTATAGATAGGAACAAGAATGAATTTGCAAAATCTGTCTTTGCCATATATGCGGGCGTACTGCATACTCGGTGATTGAAATCAGAACAGTCGGCACAGACGGGTGAAGATCAAGTTTTACAATCACATCGGGGCGGTGTTTCTACCAAGTTACGAAAGACTTTAAGAACGTCTTTACGCACGACTGATATCAGTTCTTGTGCTGAATGATCAAGAATATTCAGCGGATTGCACTCGATAACGTATCCAGTCTTTCTTAAGGTCGTGCGTAACTTTAAGAACGATTTGGTGAAACACAACCCGGTTCTACGTTTTTCCTATAACAATACCAACAAAAGTATACCATGGCTTCAACTTTAATTCTGGAACTTCTTGATTATTTTTGTATAAACCCCACTTTCTATTAACATGTGGCACAAAAGCGAAAAGTCATTGAAATATCTCAATCATTAGATTTGTTGGTAAATTACATTCATGACGTTGGATATCAATAAATTGAATGGATTTGCTCAAGACTTTGATATAAACAGAGCCGAATTACCCTTTTCTCGGATCAGACCGTATTATATTCCCCGTAATTTGGAAAGAACATAACTTTAGCTCAAAGAATTTCCATATAAACCTTTTCTGTCTGAAACTGATTAGCTATCAATATCATAATCAAAGGATATGTCATATTCAAATGGTTATGGCACGTAGAATATAAAGCCGATTACAAAAAAATCCTGTTATTCTTCAATCGATATACTGGGTTTATGGGGTGACGTATTGTTGTATTATTTATATATGTACCGTATAATGTGTATCTACGCAGTACTCCTTAACCAAGACATGTCAGGTGACTTTTACTCTGCTTCTTTTTCACACTTCGACCATGAAACATGCGTAAGATTAAAAAAAAACACATGTAATATGATGAAGCCCGTAAATCCATAGGTCTATATCATTTCACATAAACCAACATGGTTTTTTTTCAGGAATATAGCTTTCATTCATTTGATGACATCGAGAGACGCAGAGATTGTTTTTCTGTTTATTTCAAAGATAAAAATCGAGTATCACTGACGCAAGAGACTATCGATGATACGACTAAACGGGAGCTAGCCATTGATGAGGACATCGAGGAGAAAGAGGCTGGGAGCATCAAGGAGATTGTGGAGGATGATGTTTTACAATTTCCGACTGAAAGCAGACGACTATCTAGACGTCGAGAGAGTGAATTGGCAAAGCGGAGGGAAAGTGCGCATGAGCATGAATCTGAGAGAGTGAGGGATGCAGTTTATCCCACCTTTCTATCGTGTTTGAAGAGTCCAATGTTCTTCTTCATGTCATTCTGGGCCATCGTCCTACAACTCCAGCTCCTATTCGTCCTTGCTATTATGAATCATTGGTTGACATGGCTTGCACACGGCGATCTCAGTATCGGTAGGTTACCAGTTAGAAACTTGAAGATTGTTTAACATTGCATTTTTATCCGGATTAATATTTACATTCAACAATCCGCGCCAATATTTTTAAACAAATCTAACTACTCGAATTTCGAGTCATTTTACAGTTGTAATAATGATAATACTAATATTAATTAACACGATATATACTATTTCGGCAAAATAAAGTGGGTCATGGACAATAGAGCCGTACGTCGTGTACTGAACTGTGCAGATACAACAATTACGAGTCGGTTCTGATTTTAATAGCATTCCAAAGGAGCATTGAATTTGCATTCGACTTAATTGTACTGAAATAGTTTATAACGTGTTAATGCAATGGTAATGATGATGGATCCATAATGAAGGGGAGCATATCAAGACAATAAAACAATTTTAATTCATTTTTGTTAACTATTTGTGGGCCGAGAGGGCGCTCTAATACTTGTTGTGTTATGTTGTTCAACTAAGTTTTTCCGATTAAAGGTCGAGTTGTTTAAACATTGAACTTTCCTCATCGCTTGGAACCCACATTATGTGTCTTTGAATCAAAGAAGTGACATTTTGACGTGACTTTTGGATTACAAACTTTGGACTCGAACGTTTAAAAGTAAGTTTTTTATTCGTTTTGTATCATACGGTGAACCTGCCTTTTCTCTGCATTGACTCTATACATACATCAATATGGTCACGCCCACCACGAACGCTTAAAATACCAAGTGAAAGCAAGATGATAACAGATATTTGGATGAAGATGCCTCTCTTGGAGACATTATCTACGAATCTTCGCAAATTATGTAATAGAATGGAAGATATGGAGAAGAGAGTTTGTGGATTGGAACTTCAAATAAGTTAGGACCCCATTGGAAATAAGCCTTCGGCTTTCATGGGATATCCTTGTCATTGTATATTTCTTGCATTATGACGAATAAAATCAAATCAAATCAAAATTAGAAGGGGGTTTCGGCACATAGAAAGTGAGCTAGAGGAATTAAAGTGCAGTGTGAACGCAAAGACCAACAAAGAAGTCATTGATGACCATCAGAGCCAAATTGTTGATCTTGTGAATAGGAACAAAATAAATAATGTCGGATTGCACAATGTACCTGAAGGCAGTGAAGACACGGTGGATTGCACACAATTAGTACACGAGTTCTTTCGAGATGAACTTGGCATTCCACGATCAATGGAAATAGAGCGTGCACATCGTACACCAATGAAGAAGCTACCGACACAGCCGACTGATTCCAGAGAAGAGAGGAGACCTCGACCGATCCACGTTCACCTGCTCCGCTATCGCGACCGTGAACTTGTGCTTTAAACAGCTCCGACCAAGCGTGAAGCGAAGATCAATGGAAATATAGTTTTTGTGTCCGACGATATACACATTCAAGAAGAAAGTGAAGCAGCTCCGAGATGATGGTCATTTTGCTTTCATCCCCTGGTCAGTACCCTGCATCATCAAAATACAAAGAAGTAAAAAACACACCTGGTCCCTGATACTCAAGCCGTCCCCACATCCGGCCTCACCGATGATCAGCATTAAATAAACAACAAACAAAATAAAAGTAAGAGGAAAGGAAAACTAATATGTATTGTTAAAGACCTCCTGATGGAAATCGAAGAAGAAAAACAAAAACCTGACTTTTTAATCGGATAGACCGCAAACTCTTTTTTAGTACATGTATTTGAATGGGTTGTTCAACTCTATAACCAAAAGGTTCCATAGAATTTGAGATTTCTTTTGTATAAAGGCGCCATGGACTTTGGTTCTGTTTTTTTTTTCATTTTCCACTTTTCTTATAATACGCTTGCTAATATCTGTAAAAAAAAATGCGAATGTCTCGAGAATGTTCATACAGTTGTAAGAAAAAAATGCAAAGAATTAAAATGGGTGATAATCTAGAAGTTAAAATATATTCACTAAATGTACGAGGGTTAGGCAATGCTATCAAACGTAGGTGTGTATTCAACTGAATCAAAAGTAAACCATTTGATGTATTCTTATTGCAAGAAACACACAGCACAAAACGTTGTGAAGCTTACTGGACAAGTGAATGGGGTTTTAAAACATATTTCTCTTATGGAGTTTCAGATAGCGCAGGAGTAGGTATACTGTTGAATTCATCCTCTGGTTTAGACGTTTAAGAAGTGTACAGGGACATTGATGGGAGGATACTTTTGTTAAACGTGGTCAAAGGTGAAACAAAATTTACAATTATTAATGTGTATGGCCCCAATAAAGATAATCCTAACGTTTATATCAGACATTACACAGGATGTTGAACAATCACGGTGAAGAACCAGTTATTATTGGAGGAGACTTCAATACCGTCCAAAAAATCTCTTGATCGGTATCCAAATCATAATCAATGCCATCCCCAGTGTTCTCATGTTATAGAAAACCTAAAAGCTGATTTTGATTTGATCGATATTTGGCGTGATAAGACCCTACAAAGTTACAATTTACATGGCGATCAAAAGCTGC
Source organism: Temnopleurus reevesii (assembly GCA_036244855.1). Taxonomy (NCBI): domain Eukaryota; kingdom Metazoa; phylum Echinodermata; class Echinoidea; order Temnopleuroida; family Temnopleuridae; genus Temnopleurus; species Temnopleurus reevesii. The sequence continues at coordinate 36,930 of BQKZ01000575.1, read as the reverse complement.
TAGAAGCTGTTTGGATTATTTTTAGTGTCAAATAGTTTATCACAATATATTGATGATTGTAATATCCAGTATGGTCACAGAAGTGATCATTCAGCCATTAGTCTTGTTGTTATGAAAAATACGTTTAAAAGGGGTCCCGGTTACTGGAAGTTGAATACATCTCTTTTGCTAAATGATCGTAACTGCGAGGAAATCAGAGAAATTATTAAAGAGACGATTCACTTTGTAATCTGTGGGAATATGTTAAATACAAAGTTAAAGAAACATGTATCAAAATTGCATCAGATCATTAAAGGAAAACAAATCAGAATATTAAGAATATTAAAAAATCCATAGATAGACTACAGCATGAGTATGATTAGAATATAAAGGATATGCACATTGAAAAAGGGCGTAATGATAAGGAGAATGAACTTAACAGAGTTCAAGAAGAGTTTGTGAGGGGGGGGGCAATGATTAGAACCCAAGCATCGTGGATGGCAGATAGAGAAAAAATTCTAAATATTTTTTCAACCTAGAAAAAATAAACTACAATAGAAAAACAATTCATAAGCTAATAAAGGATGGTGAAATAACATTTGAACCCACAGAAACTTTAAGTGCTGAAAAGGTTTTTTATGAAACTCTGTACACTTTCGAAAAGATTTCTGATATGGGAATTGACAACGTATTAAATGAATTATCAATTTCCTGTACTGAATGAAGATAAAGCAGCATTATGCGAAGGATTTATTTCCCAAAAAGAATATCTTGAGGCAATTAAGAAGATGTCAAAGGATAAAACCTCTGGTTCGGATGGTTTACCCACCAATTTTTATCAATTATTTTGGGAAGACATTAAATGTATTTTATGTAATGTTTTCAATACTTGCTACCAGTATGGAGAAATGACAACTTCTATGAAGAGAGGAATAATAACCTTACTACCAAAAAAAAGGAAAAGACAATTTACATTTAAAAAATTGGAGGTCGATCACGCTTTTAAACACAGACTATAAAATTCTGGCTAAGATATTAGCAAACAGACTGAAAAAAGTGTTGCCTTTGATAATAGATCCTGATCAGACGGGGTTTTTAAAGCAACGTTTTATAGGTGAAAACATACGTTTATTGCAAGACAATATTCATTACTGTCAACTTAAGAAATTTAAAGGCCTTGCAATTTCAATTGATTTTGAAAAGGCGTTTGACTGCATTGAATGGAATTTTATTTTGACTTGTCTGGAGAAGTTTGGCTTTAAAGTTTTAAAGTATACAGTGGATAAAAGTAGTGTACACAGGTATCATGAGCAGTGTCATTAATAATGGTTATTCCTCTCCTAGTTTTTTATTTGGAAAGAGGTGTAAGACAGGGCTACCCCATCTCCCCTTATCTTTTTCTTGTTGGGGCAGAAATTTTGGGTATAATGATTAGACAGTCTAAAGAAATCTCAGGAATACCGTTAGAAAAAAACAGAACTTAGAGTGAGTCAGTACGCCGATGATACAATTATATATCTAACAGCCAATAAAAAAATGTAAAACACGCTTTTTAATATAATGTCAACTTTCAGACAAATTTGTGGTCTGAAAGTAAACATTGAGAAGAGTAATGTTGTCCGCCTAGGCTATTGGCACGGCAAGTTGTGCAAAGATATAAATATCAATTGGTGTTAAGAATATATATTCTACCTTGGAATTTATATTGCAATATGGAAGGATGTCAATTGCTTCATCCAAAATTTTGAAAGGAAGCTAGAAGAGGTAGAAAATATATTTCAGTTATGGGGGTTTAGAAATTTGACTTTGCTAGGAAAAATTGCAATCATTAAGACATTAGTGTTACCTAAATTTGTATATCTGTTTAGCAGTGTACCAGACTTCCACAGAGTTTTTTCAATCTGTTATAAAGATGAAATTTTTAAATTTCATTTGGGGTGGAAAAAATGATCGCCTTAAACGAAATATAATGTATGATGACTATAGGAATGGTGGTATGAAAGTTACTCATGTACAAAGTTTTTGTAGGTCTTTGAAAGTTGCATGGATTAAAAGACTACTTGCTGAGAATAGCCTGATGAGTGAGAAAAATGGAAAGTATTGTTTAAAAGTTTTTTATTTAAGTTTGGAGGGGTACTTATATTTAGAGGAAATTTTGAAATGAAAGAATGTATATACATGTCCGAAAATTTATTTTGGTCTGATGTTTTAATAGCTTGGGCATTATACAAATATGATATGCCTAGTGATGAGGACATATTGTCTCAACCGTTGTGGAATAATTCAAATATCAAAGCAGATGGTAAAGTTATCTTCAATAAGAAATGTCATGATGCAGGCATCCTACTTGTAAACGATTTGCTGAACGATGATGGTTCATTTAAGAGTTTTCAGAAACTACGCAGTGATTTTAATATTTACAATGCAACTTTTGGACTATTTTTCAATAGTGTCTGCTATAAATTCTGCTCGGAAAAGGATGCCACAGAACAGAAATGTTGCAGATGCGAATGAAACAGATGACAAATTAACGACCTTTTTATCAAAGTATCATATTAATCAAATATACCATGCACTGAGAAGTTCTAGTTGAAATTATGGATTGTGAGGTGACTGGCATAGCACTATTTTCTGAGGGGCGCAGCCCCGAAGAAAATAGTCACTATGCCGGTCACTGAAGAATCCATAATTTCACATAGTACTTCGAAAAAATGTGCATGGTATATTTGATTTATATCCTACACAAGTAAACCGAAATAGTAATCAAATTTATATCCTACTTGTAATCTGTCGATGAAATGAATTCCTCCAAATCATCATCATCTACGAGATTAAATCTCGGTTCATCGTAGTTGATTTCTCCACTGGGTGCCGCCATTGCTGAAAATCCAGTTATCGTAAAACATGACATCAGAATATTTGACATAACGAAAATTATTCCGAGGATAACGTCAGCCATATCCAATTTATGTCATGGTGAAAATAGTTTTAATCACATGACTGCTCCTTGACCAATCACAATGGATACCATCTTATAAGTAGGATATAACACTAAATATTGTTATTGTCGATTTATCAAAGACGTCTGTTTAAATGATAATCATCTTTAACGCAGAAATGGGAGGCGGACGTAGCACAACCGCTTGAAAATCTTATTGTTTGGCAACGTCGTTTTTTATTGTCCTTCAGAGCCACTTTAGATACAAAAATCAGAACTTTTCAGTTTAAATTCCTGCATCGTAGAATCGCCACTAATTCATTTTTGTTTAAAATAGGAGTGAAGACATCCCCTACTTGCAATTTCTGTAATGGTGAAAGCCAAACAGCACAAGAAGTGTCTATCTTTTGGAAAGAGCTAAGTTCCTGATTTAAAAAAATCTGAAGATTGTAGATTCAGTATTTGTTTTTTTTTGTGTAGATATTTGTTGTGGTATAGTTTCAAAAGATTCTAATTTTGTGAACACATTGATATTTTACGGAAAACATTACATTTTTAGAAGCAAATATCAAGATAGACATCCTTCTTTCGAATATTTCAAGAGAGAGATATATTGCTTAGAGAAAGTAAAAAAAAAATGCTTTAAGGGGGGGGGGACCCCTAGTATTCATAAGTGAATATTAAAAGCTCTAATTTTTGTTGTGTTACATCTTTATTTCAATTAGATTTTGTTTTCTATTTATAAATAGAAGAGAGGACATTTTGATATAAATAATTTTACCCATAACCCTCCTAATTAGCATATAAATGAGTATGAAGGATATTATTTGGGGTAGTCTTCAAGCAAAAAGTATTCTTGAAAATCCTCTTGAAACTTGCATGCATAGTTTTTAACCCCTTACAGTAAGTTTGAATGAAGTTTTTTTGCAAATTGATTAATTATATTATATGTTATTAATCAATCTAATAATTATCATCTATGAGATTAAGCTAATTATATATTCATAGCATTCAATTGACCGTTTTATTCATCAATTCTAAAAAGTAATCCATTCAATTTCTAGAATGTATCTCTAAATAGCTGTGTAAGAAATTTCGTTAGCATTTTTTATTGCAATATAAAAATCATCAATACACATGTAACCCCAATATTTTCCATAACAGATCTGATAACCTTTCCTTACTTTTTATTCACAGTACATTTGATAGGGGGTTCTACATTCTATTCACCTAGGTAATTAATTCAGTACACAACAATATCAATGTACCTCCACCTGTCTCCATAGAGATCTTTTCATTGTCTGCTGTCATCAACTATTCATGACTGTTACTTGAAAAGGATCTCGAAATCTCTAACTCATTCTCACAATTAATTCTGAATCTCATGGTTTCAGCATCTAATTCAGAATAAAATACCACCACCTGTCTTGTTGGACCAATCTTATTATCCACTTCCATTCATGTGACTGGGTAACATTCATTGGTCAATGTAACAAAGGGTCTCTAACATAATGGTTTGGTGAACAATTGCAATCCAGCTGGTGAACATGGCCTTTTTTCTGTATTTTAGTTTGATTGTTCAGATGGTAAATAAATAAAATGGAATGCATACTCCTCTATCCAGTGTAATATGACTTTAAAAGCAACAGTAACGGTTGTCTGCTAGAACACACAACCTTTCACTATGTTTCCCCCCTTAAGAAAGGGCACGCTTCAATATCATAGAGAAAAATTGAAAAAATGCACCCAAATTATTAATTTACACTATTCTTATGTTATGATTTTGTTATACATTACGAAGTACGTAATTTACTGTCAAAATCATTTTATTATGTATCGATATTTGCATTGAAAATATGATCTTTTGTTAACTGAAAAAAAGCAAGCAATACAAACTTTAAAAATGAAAACAAAACTATTTGTGGGCCATACGGTACCGTACAACACTAAATAGAAGCACACGTACATTTGATGCATTTTGGTGAATTCGGCATAGCACCCGCTCCCGCTTCGATGAAGAGCAAATGATTATTAATGAGCAGAGTACCCTCCTTGCACACTCCCTATTAGCATAATGAATATTCATAAACAATCGTAAACGTATTTTATTCACTAATCTTAAAAAGACTATATATACCGATTAGGGCTTGAGGATTTTTTGTAAAGTATTTCTGCAATGCATTTGCCTTGGATAAATACGTATTAACAATTTAAAAGAGCTCTTGTTCATCGTTGGAAGCCTTCCTCCCCTACAATGCGTTAAGTTTTGTTTTGGTTATTGTGAGAAGTTAAACACTGGTATTCGTGATTATAGAGATCGATTCTCGATCATTAATGTGAAACACCTGGTCAAATTCAAAAGATGAACAATACATAGAGCGATCCTTTGCTGTCCGAGGTTCCGTGCCGCCAAATACGACTTGAGTGAGTTTAAGATATCAACCGATCTAAAAATTTAGGATGCGCAGTAAATTTAGAGTAAAAGTGCACACAAGTTACAGATGTGCAGTTGTATTAATAATTATTTTGGAACATAATCTTAATTTACAAGTCTCACTGTGTATTATTTATTGAGATATAGCTAAGAAACTGTAATTTACATGTACTCTTTTTGCTAAAGATTTAAGTGTGTTTGGATTTCTTCCGATCGTTGTATTTTTTATATTTATTTATTAAGATATTGTTCTATCAAAGACCTTAAGGCCATTCGTGCCCAATAATGCCAACTTGTAGAAATCATTTTTTTTAATTCTTGCAAATTCTGGTCGCTGGTACCAAATTTCACTTAATCTGTCTGCTTATTCATGTGCGGTACTTGTTCAGCTAAAACCTGAGAAAATATAATTACCATCACAATAAAACTGTCGTTATTGTTATCGAATAATGGCTATTCTAGCAACGGGTTTAGTGATTGTTCTCCGTCCTGGTGAAGCGTTTTAGGAAGCATATATTTGCCAGCATTTTTGTCATTCTTTAAGACGCGGCATGGAACCTACTTCAAAGAGATGTTATTCCAGCTGTAAAATTTCCTTGATTTATGCTACTTCACTGCATGGGGACCACTTTGTACTGATGACTTGGTCCATTTTTTTTTATGTTGAAGTGTAAATCTAACATAGTACGTTTTCCGTAATGCTCAAATAAAAGGGATATCCTTCATGATAATAAGCGCAGTAAAATTCCTATTTACTCAGTATCATCACCACCATCATGTCAGACAATAGTACATGTATGTGTGAATCAACTCCAAATGATTTTATTCCTAATCCCACTGGGCCTTCAATCGAGGGGATGTATTTGCCGTATACAGGTATATTGTTTTATTCATTTCTAATACATTGTTCTCTATTTTGATCACTTCCATTGTGTTTTTATACGATGGAAATTTATTGTTGTTGAAATCATAAGAGTCATTAAATGCACACCCTTTAAATGTCTAGGCCGGTGATAAGAAAATAGACAAAGAATTGTATTGACATTGTACATGAAACCAGATTTTCGAGGCATTTTGAGCAAGATGAGAATCATATGGCATACACGTATATAATGCACGTATGTAATACACGTATGTTCTAGAGCTTGTCCCCTGAATGCGAGGTTGGGTGCCAAACGGGAAAGGGCGCCAAAAGTTGCTGTTTTCTTTTCGTCTGCCTGCCGGGACACAACATTTCTGCATATGCCCTTTTTTCTTCTTGCTTGTCAGCCTCGGGTGTGCAAAATTTGCTGATAAGAGGTACATAATTTCAACTGATGCCATTTTTATTCCTGATTGTCAGCCCCCTTCCCCCTCCCTGGCGAAAAAATTCTGCTGATGCCCCGGGGGCGCAAAAATTCCTGAAAGGGGAGAGCAAAATTTCTGCTTATGATCTTCTGTCCTTTTTTTTGTTTGTTTTTGCCCGCCAGCTGCTCACGCAAAATTTTAAATTGGTCGAACCCGAGCCCCGGGTCTTCAAATCCTAGGTGCATGGCCACGTTATGGACGTAATGTGCAGTGCGCCTAAATATGGGTCAAAATGAAAGTCAAGTTTCAGGATACAATACCACTTTTCAACCGCGCAGCCGACATGTCAGCAAAAGCAACATTTATCATGTCCCGAGGTAGCCTTCTTAGGGAGATGGGTCTTCCTGGCCTTCCAATGGACCCCTTTCTTATCGGAGTCAAGTTCATACGCATATCTTTGTCAACTGCTCAATCGTATATGTCTACTTATAACAAAGATGCGCATTTCAATAGATTAAATGCACAATGCAATATCTGCTTTGCTTGTTGCAAGGAGGGACAGGTTACAATGTTTGCCCAGATCAGCACAAGTAATGTATGCAAATCACATTTTGACTAGAGTGATGTAATTGTCTGTTGACAAATAAACACATTGTCTTCGGGAAAAGATGAATACATTTTGCATCGTGAAAACAATCTATTTTGTTTTTGTTTTTTCTAAAATATTCAACATTAATGTGATTAATATTTCCGTTACTTATTCATTCCCTGTTTTTTTTTGCACAATGGTTATTCTATACAAATTTTATTTGCTACGCTATGTCCGGGTAATGATATTAGATAATTTGTCTCGCGCCTCTGAATAGGTGACTAGAGAGATGTCGTGTTTAAATGCTATTTATTATTATTATCATTATTATTGAAAACAAACTCTGAAATGATAAAGCTTCGATCGAATTAAACTTAACTGTATTAAATTGAATTTAAAATTGTTCAATTTTGACTTTCGGGGATGATGTGCATTCGATGGTGACATAAGCACTAAAACAGAATTTGAGTCTAAAGGGGCCACATAGCATTTTCAAAGCATGGATTTGAATTGCAGAACTTGTTGAAAAGTTTATACATTCACTTGATAACATACAATCGCATGTATTAGAAATGAACATTGCTTGTCGCTTGAAAGGACAACCACAATGTTTGTCAGATTAGCCACGCTACACCATAATGCATGCAGTGGACGGTTTTACAAGTATAATTCATGCACGTTTCTTGCAAACGAAAATTCTATTTCTTAAACCTGTTTAATTGAACTAAATTATTTGGAATCCAATTTGCATACATTATTTGTTGCTTTGTCTGGCAAGCTTTAGGAAAGCTTTCGCGTTGTCAAGATCAACCATCGTTAATGGGTACGCATAAAATTTGCATCTATTAGTGAAGCCGCCTATTTGCGTTCTGACTATTTTTACATGAATATTTATAAAGGAAGTTGGGGGTATTGTGATTTACATTGTCGTATCAATATTCATTGCACTTGATGATTTTGAACGTAAGAGGGCATATTTTAAGAAACTAATTCTAAGGTGTGCGTCTATCTAGTGTTTTACGGTATGAGAAGTGTTTTGCAAACTGACTTCGTGCAAAAGAATAGGGTTTGCTGGAAAATTGTACTTGATCATCAAGGGTCATTAAAAACACAGCGAAACCCCTTTATAGAATGATATATTGCTATAGATTTCAGAACGCGTATGACTGAATTTAATCATTATGAATGCAATCTTTCTCTAAAAAAAAACTTATCTCCATGTCCTTTGTAGTGAGTCAGTATACGAACGTGCTTGCATTGATGAGTTTTGGAAGTTTGATCGGCGGCCCGATCGGAGGTGTTCTTTTGGACAGGAGAAAGTTCTCACTGCGAACCTTGTACAGATTCACAGGTAAATCGACTCTTTCACATTCTGATTCATACTTATCATACTATTGTTGTACATTTTACATTACCCTTGAATTGCTGAAAAGTTAAACCGAAAAATGTTGAGCCGTAAAGAGTTGATTGACTTGAATAAAAAGAAATTGACAAAGATTTCATTTTGGTTGCAGTGTCGCTTGAAAATGTTCTTCTATATTTGCTTTCTAATAGCCAAAGAAAATTGACCCGATTTTTACCCAAAGCGTGACATACCATGATAATGCTGGTTTATTGGTGAATATGATAGTCTAGGGGTACTAAACTCAAATCCGGTGGGTGCCACTTGGGCACCCTTGGGGAAAAAAATTATTGGAATTCTAAAATTATACGGAGGCACTAAGGTGGCATACATATACGAGATTTTATCGTATTTTAACAGCAGCAGTCCTCTAAAATCTCATTTTCGATGGCACTTTAGGACGTCCGTAATGTGTCCATATCCACGAATGACGAAAAACGAAAATGTCATTTTTTTTTAATGAATTTTCAGTGCTATACCTTTAAATGAAAAAAGTTAACACATGAGCAAGCTTGTGAATTGTTAATATAACCATATGAATGAATACAGGATATTTGAATACTTTATATAAATGCGAATACTACTACTACTATAAATAATTATAATACTTATATAGCGCAGAAATTATATTAATATATTCTATTGCGCTAAAAGACTATAATCAAGTAAATACATGATTGGTAAAGTAGACTTATAATGGCCTGTCAAAAAGATATGTTTTAAGCTTTGATTTGAATGTGTTTATTGAGGATGAATTTTGTATATCAAGAGGTAGTTTATTCCAGAGTTTGGGCGCTGCACATGCAAATGCTCTATATCCTAGAGTGACAGTTAACAATAGGGTGTCTTGTGAGCTGCGAACATTGTGCGTATGGTTTTGCGATTTGAATTTCAAGGGTTCTACAATATAACTTGGGGCTTGACCAACAAGAGCTTTGTATACAATCAAAAGTATCTTAAAAGAGATTCTATGATGTACAGACAGCCAGTGCAGAAAGGTGATCCGATAGAATTTTGATTGACCACAGATCAGCCTCGCACAGGTGTTTTGGACTAGATGCAGTCGTTGAATCTGAGATTCGGGAAGTCTATACAGTAATGAGTTACAATAGTCTAATTTACTTGTGACACAAGCGTGAACAACAGTTTTGATACTGTCTTGATTCAAAATATTTTCGGTACGTCGGAGATTATATATCATGTAGTTTACTAACACTAGTTCATGAAAGGCCTACTATTGAATCTTTGCAGAGCCTACCTATGGGCCTTATACTGAGCTTCGGAACAGTTGGCTTGCAGTGACGCTTACCACAGTGTTATCCATCTTTTACTCTGTGTGCATGCTCATCAATATTCTCCCTCTACAATACCTCACATTTGCTCTCATCACTTTATGCAGAGCGATGCTCTACGCAGTGTCAGCAGGTGTCGTCCCGCTAGTGTGAGTATGACGATGCTTGATAATGAGGATGATGGTGATGGTGATGACGATAAAGATGACGAAATAAGATGGTGATGGTGGTGATGATGATGATGATGATGGTGGTGGTGATGATGATGATGATGGTGGTGATGATGATGATGATGATGATGGTGGTGGTGATGATGATGATGATGATGGTGGTGGTGATGATGATGATGATGGTAGTGAAAACGCTGATGATGATAATGATGAATATTGGCCTCAATATTTATTAGCATGTGCGCACCCAGGATTTCGAGACCCGGCGGCTGGACTTTTGGACTTTTTTGAGGAGCGAACAAGCAAAAATTATAGAAAATTTGGCGCCCGTGTTACCTCAAATTTGAAAATTTGGCGCACCCTAGCTCTGACCCGAGGGGGGGGGGGGGTTATATACCGCCCCCAAAAGTCCTCATCCCCTCCATCGATGATGATGATGATGATGATGAATTCAGATTTAAAGGCGTTTCTTATTCAAAGCTGAATATTTACGCCTGTTTATATTTTAATTTTTATTATTTCGAATTTTCATGTATTGGTGTGCTGATGAAACTTAAAGGAGGACTCTAAGTCTAAGGTTTCTTGATTGAAAGCGGAAAAATCAGACAAACAAATAAAAAAAAGTTTGAGCAAAAACGGACAACAAATAAGAAATTTATAAATATTTAAAAAATATCTTAACATTTTTAAAACAACTATTTATTTGGCAAATTGGCATATTCGGTCACGTGACATGACGTGTTGATGACGTAGGTTCGTCACCTCTCTATAATAAGTGTATTATATTTTTTTGCTTTTGGTGCTCTGTTTCAAAGCCATTGCACGTAAAAATAATTCCTTTTCTCAACGAATTCATATAATCTAATATATTTATTCTTGATTATAATATCTGAAATATTGTTCACAAAGAAGAGATAACAACATTATATTAATAAGTATGAATTTAATAAATTTGATAAGAAATATGTATTTTGTACTGTAATTACGCTTTCACGATAACAATTTTAGGGTTACCACTGCAAATTCTGGTAAAGGAACATCTTTGTTCTCTTGGATTTACAATGACAAAAATGATATAAAAAAGGGAAGAAAATAGGATTTGAAAAACAATAACCAACATAATAAATTGTACAAAAACTGTATGATCTAAAAGTAAATAATTTTCAAAATATAACATTTTCATATTCATGCAATTATCAATATTATTAATACCATAATTCAAATCGTTTGAGCTCAATACGTCATTGAAGTAGTGTTGAAAATATTTACATTCTCTTTTGAATAAATTTCCTTATCATTGGTTGTTTATTAAGATCATATTTATATTCAATAACTCATTATTTCATCTTTCATCCTAGACTTATTTTGAAGCTATATATTTCTTGATCATACTTATTAGATATACATGTATATTAAATATAATTCATTAACAAATAGTGATTTGCCCTAAAGATAAAAATTACAAAGGAATAAAAATCAATTCAATTCAATTCAATTCAAAATAGCATTTTTCCCCTTCAAATAAATCAGTGATGTACAGTGTAGAGAAGTGACGAATCTACGTCATCACCATTTCATATCACGTGATACAAAGTTGCCAATTTGCTAAAAATGTAACTGTTTGAATTAATTCTAAATATCGTTTAAAAAATTGTAACTTCTTTATTCATTGTCCGATTTCGCTCAAACTTTTTTTTAATGTGTTCGTCTAATTTTTGCGCTTTTGATCAAAGAAAGTTATTTTTGATGTGGAGAAACCGTTTAAATCATGAAACATTCTGGTGATTACATAATACATATAGTATAAAATGAATTTGTATGAATTTTTCACTTTTTTAATTCTTGTACACTGCAGATTTCCTATGCGCTTCTACGGTATTGTCTATGGGACGACGTATCTAATGATCGGTTTGAGCGGCTTTCTACAATACCCACTCTTCATTCTCATCCAAAACGTCTTGTTAGGAGACCCTCAATACGTGAGTACATTACCTAGGAAAACCATCGATAATATAGAATGTGATTAAGAAAAAGAGTCGGTTGACTTAAAAAATGATTCAGATACAATTGACTTATACACGTATATATGCAAAAATCCATCGGGATGAGGTCAGTTAAATGCCCGTCTCGGTCAGTTCTGCTAGCGGTCAGTTGCGGTCCTATACTTCGGTCCGCCAATGGTTCGGTCATTGACCTGTAACGGTCTTATGCCGATTTACTAAGCGGCGGTTTATAAAATTCGTTATACGGTCTACATACAGTGGTTTAAAGGGGAGCTACACTCAGACATTAAATTGCTCTCATTAAATGAAGAAAAATAAGATGAACAAACTGTGAAAATTTGAGCAAAATTGGATTATCCATTCCAAAGTTATGAATTTTCAAAGTTTTGATTTACACCCCTCATGGGCTCCTTAAATTGGCAAACGTACAGGCAAAAAGTGGCTGCCAACATGGAGAACTCTCCATTCGCTTTGTACACAACGTTTTACATTTTCCTCTTTATGCAGAAAAGTAGACTAAATTTTGTTTCTTCGGTTAAATATTTTATAACCACATCAATTTTGCCAGCATTCCAGAAAGAACGGCGTTGATCCTTCCTTTGAAATATGATATTGCTTCATTTTCAATAAATCTATATACAAAGTGAATGAGGAGTTCTACATGTATGACATCACAGATTATGCTAATTAGCTATATGCATGCCAATTCAAAGATGCCCAGCACAGGTGGAAATGATAACTTTGAGAATTGATAACTTTTGAACAGATTATTCGATTTTGCTAAAATTTGCACAGTTTGTTCATCTGATTTTCCTTCATTTACTGACCATGTATTATTCTCTGGGTGTAATTTCCCTTTAAGGTCGTGTCGTGCGTGCAGCTAATGTTGACGCTATAGTTGAATATAATCAGACATTTCGCAGCAGAATAATGATTTGATCTTAACCATACCGTTTGATGTCCCTTACCGTTCTGTACCATACTTAAAATTGTATTGAACTGTTGTACAGCGAAGCAAGACCGTGTATCGCCCATTGTATGCACGAATTTGACTTCTCAGCACTGTACGAAAAGGCGGCCATAAATGGGGAGGGGGGGGGGGGGGG
>BQKZ01000574.1:120032-136749 GCA_036244855.1 Temnopleurus reevesii | reverse complement strand
GGAAGATTGATGCATCTAATGACTCTGAAGTAGCTATAAAAATATTTCAAGTATGATTTCAGGAGTAGAGACCGATCCTACAGAGGAACTACCAAATAGATACAATTCTTTGATGCAGTTGAGCCTCTTCTTGGTAAACCCTTTGGAACCATAGCTAATAGCACAGCATGGTTTTCTGTCTACAGGTACTTAGCAATGCTCCAAATGACATGATGACTGTAACAGTTCCCGCTTTTATCCAGCTAGTCTGGTTGGACAGTTCCAATATGTGCATTTTAATACATTTATGTTGGTTATTCAATTCCTCATTAAATTTAAAAAAACAACATTATTTTTAACTGTATATGAATGTTATTCCATTGAATATAAGCTTATATCATTGCACTTGTTGTTTTAACATTTATTTTTTTTTATCCCTGTTTAGATAGAAGATATCACAAATATCTTAACAATCTGACTGGTTTATTGTGACAGTGGTAATTGTACCACTCAAGATAGTAAAATAAACTTGTCTATCAGCGATGTGATTGTAACAATCATGATTATTCATTGACGTTTTCCATTGTAAGCTTTAATATAGAGCCATCATCCCATTGCATTGAAATTACACATCATTGCCATTTTTTTTTCATTTAAACTTGTACTATGAGAAAACTCAAATTTAAAGGCATCTTTTATACTGTATAAACATACTGATCATGATAAATCTGTGTATTTTCTTTATGTGAGAACTATAATTGTACATCATAATAAACGTTTATTATGTAAATATGGAATGTCCAATCATATTGTTATGCTATGCAAATTACAACCTTCTTTTTTCCAATCTCATACTGGTTCTGTGTTAAAATCAGCCTGCCAAGAACAATGCATCTGATATCAGGGACACCCTAAGGTGTTAGGGAAACTTCCTCAGACATAAATCTTTTAAGAATTCACAATGAAGCTTAATAAAGATGTGGTTAAATTTTGAACTGCTGATGAGATATTGCTTTGAAGCAACACACAAAAATCAACCATTGATATACATGTATGGATATTGTATTATTCTTACTTTGATATGTAAAATGCATCTTTGAGAAATAATACTAGGTGGAGCTTGGCATTTTGTTAATTTTTATTTTTTAATGCTCAATCCTGTCTGTCTTCATTTGACCAAAGAATGTTTTTCGTTTTTCCTTATATTTTAAAAATGTATAATTGAGAAAATGTACATTGAATGTGGAGTCGTCATGATGTAGTGGGTTAGACTCTCGCCTTTCAACTAGAGGGTCGCAGGTTCGAAACTCATGCATGACGTTTATTTCCTTCAGCAAGAAATTCATCCACATTGTGCTGCGCTTGACCCAGGAGAAGTGAATGTGTACCTGGCAGGAACTTTTTCCTTGAAATGCAAGCATGCTGCACTGCTAAAGCCAGGGTAATTATGCAACATTGTAGAGCGCTTAGAGACGACTTATAAAGTTTGTGTTAGGCGCTATATAAGAGCGTATAATTATAATAATTATAATGTATGAACAACATTGTTTCAATTTTGTACAAGGTGTAAAATTATATTTTTATAATGGTTGCAATAAAAGATGAATCAAATCACATTTGTGTGACTGGTCTGTCTGATTGAAGTCAATACGTCTTCCCCTGAACAAAGCAACTTGGAGTTTTTAAGTCTGAAAGTTTCCTGAATAACAATAAGAGTGATAATCTTGACTGGATACATTGTCACTGCTTTGGCTGGATTACATACCGGAAGTACGTAGATTTACATAATTCAAGATTGACTGAAAAATCAGTCCGAGTTAGATGTATCTCTAAAAGCATTAAGGGGATGTTGGTCGAAACTTGTGATCAATTGCAAATCAGTTGCAGATTAATATGCATATTTCAATTTGTGCACAGTCTGCGCTCTTTACAAAAAAATCGCATAAAAGAAGAACTTGCATAAAACTGCAACTTGCAATTGATCGCAAGTTTGGAGCAACACCCCTTAAACTGCGGCTTAGAAATAGCTCCATTAAAAATCAAAACTATGGCGTAAAATTTATGCATATAAAAATGGCCCTTAGATGGACATAATCTTCCCCATGTCTCACTGAAATTTAATGACCAAAACAGGACAATTCTCTGATGAAATTCTATGAACAATCTTCTTACCTTGGAGCCATCCATGTGGTTTATAAAAATGTTTCTTCCTTCCCACATGCTAGCACTTACTTTATACTACATTTCAACAAGTTTGACCGTCACTGAAAGTCTGTCACTGACCTTTCACTGAGCTTTAACAGACCAAAAGACAAAAGAGCATGTATTTCTGTTACCGCCCATGTGGAATTTTCCAAGTGTGTCACTTATCTCTAATACTCTAACTGGATACATATTCGATTCATAGGTGTTTCTGGGCTACATTCTGGATTTCAGCAGCATTCAGTCACAGTAAATTGAACGGGGCATCATACAAACACCACTGACTTACAAAGCTCACTTGAATTTTATAGCCTACAGGCGTCAGAGAGAGGCTTAACATGATTTGGCAATGTATGTGCTGAGCTGGAAGTACTTTATAAAAATCTCGGTGTGCATGGTCAGTTTGCCGCTTGAAGCTTGGACAGCAAGATTTCATTCTTTCTGCATTCCTGTAAAAGAATAGAAGAGTAAGAGTATAATAACTAAAATGAAGCACCAAGTTATTTTTTTATACCATGGTCAACATCTCAGATAAATATGAAGTAATTTGGGGGAACAAATCATATAAAACATGCGTTATTCACGTGATATATATCAGTTTAATACCTGTATTTACAGTTTTTGATTGCATGAAAATGTAATGTGGTAATGAGAGACATGAACAGAAGAAGTGCTTAAGTCCTGAAGTACCACACTGTGGCAATGAATATGTTCCTTTAAGGATATATCAGGCCTCTACAAAAATATTTCTAGGAGCTTGCCTTACTGGACAAGTGATTCAAAATTTTACAACCCCCAAAAGAATAACTACTCTCCCAAATTCCCAAATTCAACTTTCCCAAATAAGAAATTATGACCGATTTTTAAGGTGCATCTTTTTTTTTTTTTTTTATTCTGGCATAGAATGCACCTCACGTCTGTAGAGGCTTTGCTGAAGTTCATGGTGAATAAAATACAACAAGGGTAAAGAAGATTATTGGAGAAGATGCTATAATACCAGTCAAACAAATGGAAAATAAGTGTATCTTTAGCAAAGTCTTGATCTGTTGATGTTGGTTTTGCTTCTGTACAAATAGATAATGGATAATGGCGCTCTACATACCTCATGTATTATTAATATTATTATTATTATAGCCACAGAAATGATAGCCTGCATAGCATTTTCACTTGCCCTGGGCAAGTGGGAAAGAGCATTTTCAGAGCTCTGTATATTGCTATATTCATATCAAGAGTGTAATTGTATATCAATGTATAACTCTACTACGAGACAACATGCATTTACTATAACGAACCTCTTGGAATTCTTTAACTGTTTTAAAGTACAATCTCTGCTTCTCTACCAGATCTAAATAGGTGTCGTTGAATTGGTCTCTCTTCATCTTCTCCTCCTGTTTCTTCTTCTCCACCTGATAATTAACAACAGATGATAGGACTTTTATGCATTTTACATCACACAAATCATAATATATTTGACTTTGCTTAGTTAAACCTTCTGAGAGGATATTGATCCAAAGTTGCAATCGGAAGGCGCATTTTCATTTGTGCACTATCTGTCCTTTTGACACAGTGTGCATGAAAAAATGGTTTTGATTGGCCCTTACAGATCAACTGCCGCAACTCTGACGCAACACACAAACAGGCAAATTTATTTGGAGAATGATTTGGGGAACAAATAACGCAAAACATGAATGCGTGTTATTTATCTCAACCTGTAAAACAAACTTCTTTGAAGTGCAACATATTTTGTGGGTCCTACAAGTTTCGATTTGGGCATTATCACCTATGATCATCATAGAATAACCCTTTAACATGAGGATCAGGAGATAGTTGGACATTCATGTAGTCCCATTATCTGAAATAAGTATCTATCAAAATATTACCATTTGTTAAAGGAACATCTGAACAATTCTTTGATATAGTTTTCTTTATCAGTGGGTCTGCAATTACAATACCTAGCAATCACATGTAACCAATGATTTAGCTGTACAAACCTTGGAATAGTTTTTCTTGACTCCATTGACAATCTGATCAAACTGCTTGAGAAACTGGTCCTTTCCAGATGATGACGACATTGCTCTGGATAGGGAAAAAAATATTTAGCACATCAAAATGGGGTCAAATCATCATGTAATTTGATAATTTTTGCATAATAATCCTCTAAGCTCATACAAATAATTTAAATTCAATTGAATAACTTATACCACGTTCTTCAACAATAAAAACAACAAAATAATACACAAGGTTCTATCAGATATAGGCACTAGAAATATGAACCCTGAATGCAATTTTGTTCATCTTAACCACTTGCCCGACTGGGCAATTGACTAGAAATTTTAATTGCCCATGAAGAATACTAGCTTGCCCAAATTCCTAATTTTTAATACATATCTACAGTACATATATTTTCATTCAGGAACAAAATTCACCTCATGTTGAACTTATGGTCAGAAAACAAACAATACTTTGGCAAAGTCTTGATTTGCATGGTGATGTTGCCTCTGCAAAAATGGCCACTTGCCCATTATGACAAAAAAGTAACTATTAGAAATGCTTGCCCAGACAGCATTTTCATTGCCCCCAAGCAGACGGGCAGATGGGTTTGTAAGGCCCAATATTCTGTTTTGGAAAATGACCTTGTTATTTTACATTGATTGATTAACCCTATGTCTACCAGGGGGGGGGGGGGGGGCATGATGGCCCCCTCCGCGACGCTTCCCTGCACCATGCGATCCCAAAACAAGCTGTGCTTCCAGGGTACTCGCCTCCTTTAATTTTTTCACTTGTCATGTTATTTTGTATTGATTATGTATATGAAAAAGGAAATAAATTCAAATTCAATTCAATTTTTTTTTTGCGCTCTGTGTGATTGCAACTTTTTCTTTCAGCTCTTATCCAACTCTTGAGACCAAATTTGCGACAACTGGGTATGCAGTCTTGTCATCAGGCGTGTTAGAAAATCACGTCACTAAACAGCAGGGTAGAGTTAGGGTTAAAAATGAATGCTTACTGTTCAAAATTGTCATATATTGAGTTGAGTAGTGAGACTTCTTTATCTAAGTAGAGTTTGGTATCGTCCAGAGTGTTGTACAGAGTGTAGAATTGCTTCGTTTCTCGATGTGTGCTCGCAACTGTGAACAAATGATAGAAAATATAACTTTAATCATAAAATCTAATTAAGATATCAAATAAATGTTTTATTTGTTGGGTAATTAATGATTCAATATTTCCTGCCTTTTCCCAATAAATAAAACTAATCAGATTGATTTTGCACAGCATCAAAAATTGCACTTACGATCAGTGTTTGTCCAAGTACAAATGTAGGGATAAGGCAAGAAGTATTCACTAATTTGAAGTAGTTTACAAACTATCTCTTTCAAATTTACTACACGAAAGAAAAATATTTCTGAACTATCTAATAATTTGACCAGCTTACAATGTCTTCTTCATTATTGTAAAAAGAAAATGTACTTCAACGATTTCAGACCTGTCATCAGAATAGCAGGTTGTAATTTCATGAGCAAAACAAGTGAGAATAAATCCACAGCTTTGACAGCATTTTCAGTCTCAAAATATTGTAAGACAGTCACTCATATACAAATATAACTTTGGTGTGTACAACATCAGGTTCTTCCCATCCAATTCTTATATAATGGCTGTACACATTATTGCAAAAATAGGACATCATATTCTTCTCTAGGTTTAGAGAGTATTTCCAAAATTAAAGAGTGAATAAAAGGTCTTTCTTTACTCAGAATGAATTTGGTCCAATGCTTATTTCTATGAAAATTTAGTTCGTTCAGCTGTTTAGCTCTTTGCTTATGAGCTAAACTTCATGATCTAATGAATATTTTGTAATAATTTGGCATCTACAGCCGAGAATGCTTGGCAGGTCTCATAATGTAGCTGCACAATTTGCAACATAATTTGATGTTATTTTCTTAAATTAATTCCTGTACCTTGATTATATAACTCCACAAATCTCTTCTGATACTGTGTGAGTTCTGCTCTTGTAGGAACCTCATCAATCTTCCTCTGCAGTTGAGATATTTCACGATTCTTACGAGCCTGCAATTGGGAAGAGAATACAAGAATCAATTATACATAAGAAATGTTCTGATTCAGTCAATACAAAATTTTATTCAATCACATCTGAAATTCTTCTAGCCCATTCAATTCATGGGCCCAGCTGCTGAGGAATGGCAGTTCAACATTGC
Source organism: Temnopleurus reevesii (assembly GCA_036244855.1). Taxonomy (NCBI): domain Eukaryota; kingdom Metazoa; phylum Echinodermata; class Echinoidea; order Temnopleuroida; family Temnopleuridae; genus Temnopleurus; species Temnopleurus reevesii. The sequence continues at coordinate 130,354 of BQKZ01000574.1, read as the reverse complement.
TCTATCCCTTTCTTGTTGAACGCCAAACATTATAACTGCAAATTGCATCTTTTAACTTCTTTTGGAATGATGTGGCCGTAAATTAAATCTGGTGTGAGGTAAGCGCTCTACTGACTAAACCAACACACCATGCATTTTTAATTATCATCATGATAGCATTTAAAATCAGAAAATTTATAGACAAATGCAATCAGAATGCAAGATAACGGATACACAGATACTTTGGAAGATTAAACACCAATTTACAAAAAGATGACATCCAAATGGTAGCGTTGCAAGGAAACAAAATCACTTTGTAGCAACAATTCAAAGGGTATCCTGTAGAAATGTACAGTATGTCCATTCTATAGAAAAATACCATGTGTCCATAAAAGTGTAAACCTCATAATCGCTTCATGCAACGGTACCTTTTTACTGCCATTGTTTTGAGAATTTAGCTTATACAACTAATACAACCAATCTAGCTTATACCTTTCGAAAAAAACAAACCTTTCTAATAACTTGAACAATATTTGTTTAATAATACTTTTCCTCCTCCCATCCAAAGCATCCCCTAATCCACTTGTTCCTTTACCAATTTCATTCACAGTTGTATATTTTTCAATTGCCAACAATTTGAGTACAAGCGTTTGGTCGCTTACATTTAAATGTATAACTCAGGGATAATATAGAGTGGTTTAATATTAAAGAGTCCACATTAAATGTTCATCATTTCTTACCAATAAAAGTCTAATCTTTTGAAGTTTTTCTTTATCTGCTTCATACTGCCTTGCAATGAGTTGATCTCTTTCTGACATTTGGACTTCACCGCTGCCGTCTTCTCCTCTCAGATCAGCTATGCTTTGCTTCAATCTCTGCATCTCTTCCTACAGGTGTAAGGATATTATTTAACATGAATTAAAACAACAATTCTGAACAGTAAGGTAGTCGGAATTCAACCATGAGAATTTTATTCTTCAAATCCATCAGTTCATGATTCACAGTGCCTTGAATTGATCTCATTCTGACATTTGGATCTTTCCACATTCATCTTTGCCCCTCAGGCGTACAAGTATTGGCTAAAGTCATTTTTTGAATTAATTCATAAATCCTCTCTAAATATTTGAAGCTGGATTCAACTTTGGTAGCACAGCACATAAAAGCCACTGTTTAGTGCTTCATATAGCTTTGTGATGAGTTGGTTTCTTTCTGAAATCTGGACTTCATCGCTGCTGTCTTCTCCCCTCAGATCAGCTATGCTTTGCTTCAATCTCTGCATCTCTTCCTACATGTATATGGACATTAATTAACATTAATTAAAACTAACATTCTTAACAGTCAGGGAGTCGGAATTCAACCATGAGAATATTCTTCAAATCCATCACTTTGTGATTCTTACTGTCTTGAATTGATCTCATTCTGATATTGGATCTCGCTAAATTCATCTTCGTACCTCAGGCATAGAGGCATTGGTTAACATTTATTTTCATTGAATGAATACATATTAAACGTTCTTCAAAAATTTGAACTTTGGCATCATAGCACATAAAAGCCACTGTTTATTGCTTCATATAGATTTTTCGATGAGTTGATATCTTTCTGACATTTGGACCTCTCCGCTGCTGTCTTCGCCCCTTAGATCAGCTATGCTTTGCTTCAATCTTTGCATCTCCTTCTGTTGCTACAAAGACAAATGCTCCTGTGAATTTTGAGGCATTATTTCTCTTTAAATATTCATAAATGATACATGTAGGTCCTAAAATGTATCTAAATACCTACAGCAGAATTCAACTCATTGCACCTAAGACCAATCGTTTCGTGCTCCAAAGCTATGTAATATAAAGCTGATCTATTTCTTAATTTGGCAATTAATGAAATCATGGCAAATACTAATTCTGCCAAAAATGTTGCCAGAATGTTTATGGCATTTTTCCTCCTAGGTGAACTTACCTTACAATGTGCTCTGAACTCTTGTTCTTGTTTCTTGAGACTCTCATTCATTGCTACCANTAAGCTGATCTATTTCTTAATTTGGCAATTAATGAAATCTTGGCAAATACTAATTCTGCTAAAAATGTTGCCAAAATGTTTATGGCATTTTTCCTCCTAGGTGAACTCACCTTACAATGTGCTCTGAACTCTTGTTCTTGTTTCTTCAGACTCTCATTCATTGCTACCAGACCTCTCAGCTCTTGCAGGACACTGCAGAATGAAAAATGAATTATTTTTGTTAATTTGCCTTGAAATATATGAGTTTGTTCAAACAAGAGCTTTCTGATAGACAAAGCTTGAAGCTTCCATGAAACAGATGTAGACATAATCAGACCTCCCAACCCATACCGTGGAAAAACAGAAATCATTTGCTGAAAAAAAGGAGGAAAGAAACCATGTTTCCCATCGGACTGTACAGTAAAATTACTAAGAAAACTAGGAAAACTCTTTTGAAATAGCCTTGAAATTCTCAAAATAGTCCAAAAATCATATCCTTTCCTAAAAATTCATTATGGTTGGGAGGTCTGCATAATTTCATGGGAGTAGTTTTTAGTGGCATTACAGAATGATAATTATAAGTGCTCACCATACCTTCTGATTTTGAGAATTTTTAGTAATTCGATGGAGAGTGAGGGAAGTAAATTAGGACAGAGTTTATGAAGAGGGAGACAAAATAATGGAGAGAAAGATGAAGATGACAGAGGAACATAAATACAACAACAGCGAAAAATAAGAGCAGAAGAGTTTGAAAAAAATTAAGAATAAGATGAAGCAGCCCTCCTCCCCCAAAAAGGACAAGAAATGCAAGAATACATAGGATCAAATGAAGAGAGAGAGGGTGAGAGTGGGGAACAATTTAAAATTGGACCTGATAAAAAAAGAGAATATAGATGAGTGGAGAAGAAAGGAAATACTATCGTACTAAAACTCACGCTTTGTTTTCTCCTCCAACTTCATCAAGTTTAGTCATTTCCTCGTCGATTCTGGAGGAATATTTATCCACCTCTTGAAGTCTAGACTGGGCTTCACTGTATGCTTGGTGCTGACTTTCCGTGGACACTCGCGACTGAAAAAACAAACACAGAACAATTGTTTGGACAATTCTATTATTCAACCTCACTTTATGAAGTATTCCATTAGAAAACAAACTTAAGAGCATTTCACATATTCATATGAAAAAGACACAAGATGTGCGTGATGAAAAGGTTTCTCAGGAGGGTTCCACTTACAATTCCTTTTTCTTGGGGGGGGGGGGGAATGATCATAACTTATGGGGATGTCCACTTGTTAATCAGATGCTGAATTTGGTAATGTTTAGATTGGGTTTGTATCATGCATAGGTCATTATAAATTTAGTTTTGTTCTCAATACATTGTTACATTATTTTTTTTTGGTGAAAGTCATCAAATATTTAAGAAGCTGTCTAAGAAGGAGCAGAGAAATCATTTATATTGGAGTTTGTTGATTTATAAAAGTCTATATGAAGGCAGAAACCCAGTGACATAAAAAAAGGTAAAACAAATTTATTATTGTTGGTGGTGGCCATTATTGTTTTAAATAGGAATGGAGGAATTAGGTACATTTTGGTATCATAATTATATGAAAAATTAACATTTTAGCATTTACCATTAAATTTGTGTATATACGTATGTATGAATTGTAACTGTATTTAATGTACACGGACCCCACGGAAGACCAGCTCCCCTTGATGGGCGAGCTGAACGTAGGTTATCCACCATATTTTAAATTGCATATGTTTTTTAATACAGAAATAAATTCAATCAATCAATCAATTGCCCTCATGAAAATCAGAGGGCAATGACTTTGGGGAGCTCTTTAGAGGCCCTGAATAAATTACAGAATGTGATTTATATAGCTCCTCTAAACTCTGAGAATGAAGGTTTGTAATTACCTCTTCTACTTTCTTGTTGACAGCAGCAATCTGTTTTTGTAATGATCCAACTATTCTTTGATGCTGCTGAGCTCCGCTCATCCTCTCTGGTTTTTCCTCCATCTGCTGCAGCTCTGATTTCTGAAGAAAAAAAAAAAACAATTGTAAAGATCAACAGTCAGAGGTCCAATATTAGAAATCACTGATGCTGCTGAGCCCACCTCATCTTTTCGGGTTAATTTTCTACCTGCTGCAAAAAGGAATAGTGAAGGTTAAAGGTCAGAGGTCAAATGTTAGCTATCACTGTGCTCCGGAGCAAGTGAACCATTTATGTAATGACCCAACTACATGTTTTCTCTAATGCTGCTGAGCTCTACTCATCCTCTCTGATTTCTTCACAATCTGTGTGATTTCTAAAAACAGAATAGTACAGGTTAAAGGCCAGGGGGCAAAGTTTACAGGTCACATTTCTGACAGTCTACCTACATTGAAAGCGTTCCTATTTCAACATTTACTATTATTCAGGATCCCTGCATGCAGCTCTAATCTAATCTAATCTTATCATGCACCTGTTACTCAAACTTTTAGAACATGGAATATTGATTCCTAGGGTAAAAAAATATCCCAAAGGTCTAAAAGGGCCTAAAAGGGCCTAAAAGGGCCTAAAGGGGCCAAAACGGGTGTTTGTTCTCAAAGGTTTGCTTCTATGTCATGGATATATACAAGTAATCATTTCGTCTATGTATGTAATTTCAAAATTCATTCTGTATTACTATAAACAAATGGTGACAATTGAGATAAAGAGAATAAAGTACACACCCTTTCCGCATACTCCTCCGCAAGCTGACCGATGACATCTGACTGTAGCCCCACAATACTACCAACCATGCTGGCTGTCACTTTACCCTGAAATCAAAAGATTGTCATTCAAATAAAACCTTTGCATGTATTCCTCTCTACAAATATGTTAATCACTAAAGCTCCCTGCTAGTAGTCATTTGTCTACATATCTATCTCTTCATGTCACCCTATGCATGCAATTATTCACTGGCGGCCAAGTTGCCCAACAATATCTGATTTTTTTTTTCATGCTATTCATTCATTAACCTTCAACCCATTCATTAAAAAAAAAAATGATTCCATCCATCATACTGGAATACTCTCCAGGTAGTGGAAAATGTACATACAATGTATACTTGAATGCCCAAATACAAGAAACTGGGGTAAAAATAGCAATGTTATTCCAGTTCTTACTGAAAGAACAGTTTGACAAAAAAAATGAAGTGGCTAACCTGTATAAAAAAGATCCATTATCATAATTATCATCTTTTTCTCCCACATTTACCACACACCAATCAAACCATTCATCTCCCATGATACACTCATCCAGGCTTCTATCACTCTGTCCTCCCTACCTCTTCTACTTCCATCACACTCATGCCTTTTATCATTCTACCAATGCATCAATCCATCCATCCATCCATCCATCAATAATTTGATCAATTAATCAACCAACCAATCAAATCAATCAATCAATCAACTGATATATATCTGCAAGAATACAACTGATTTATATATCCTTCTTAATGATTCAACTTCCAGATCAAGTACCAATGCCCTTCATCAGAGCTTGTATCTTCTTCTCCTCCTGTACTCTCTCTTCAACCACATCCACCCCACTATTGATTTATCTACCAATCCGTAAATTAAAATATATTCATCCATCAATCCGTCCTTCCAACATCTCTGGCTCTTCTACCTCCATGGCACTGATACCTTTTATCAGAGCTTGTATTCTTTTCTCCTCCTTGGACCTCCTGTATTTCTCTCTCCCTCCACATCCTCTCCGACATGCACCATTAATGCTTTAATCCATCTATCTCTCCATCCATTCATTCTCCCATCCTCCTACCTCTTCTACTTCCATCGCACTCATGCCTTTCATCAGAGCCTGTATCCTCTTCTCCTCTTCCTCCACATCCATTCTACCATTAATCAATCCACTAATCAATTTATCCATGTATCCCTCCCTCCTTCCATCCATCCATCTATCCCCCCTTCACTCCATCCTTCCATCCATCAACCACTCCCTCCATCCATCCATTCCTCCCTCCTTCCCTCCCTCCATCAATCCATTCCTACATCCCTACATCTATCCATCCATCCATCCATTTCTCCATCTATCCATCCATCCATCCATCCATCCATCCATCCATCCATCCATCCATCCATCCATCCAACCATCCATCCATCTATCCATCCATCCATCCATCCCTCCATCTACTCCTTCATCTATTCAACCAATTTCTCTATTACTCCCACTTCCTACCTCTTCTACTTCCATCGCACTCATGCCTTTCATCAGAGCCTGTATCCTCTTCTCTTCTTGTATTCTCTCTTCCTCTGCATCCTCTCCACCTGCTCCTCCTCCTTTGGCTACCGGTGTCAGTCCAGCTGCTACTGCTTTCTTCTTTGGATCCTTCTCGGCTTCCTTCTCATTCTGGCTGCTGCCTCCAACTCCATATCTCCTGATTAATTACAAACGACCATACAAATGATTCATTGTTAATAATTACATTTATCACTTGGTACGGTCTCATTCTTCAATCTCATTGGTCTATTTGTAATTTTAACCACGTAATATGGTACCGTATCACTTTAAAACTACAAGGCGTGCGCATTTAAGAGTGCGTGTGACAATTGGCCACGTGCATACAAGCGCACACCAGTACCATGTTCCACTTTAAGAGATGAAATCGTTCCATATTCAATTCTGCCTGCGAACTCATGAAATATGGAACCAGAAGGGTGATATTTCCTGTTTTACATGAACAAGCAGTGTGTAACTAATATAATTTCAGAAAGAAAGAACTTGGAGAATCCAAGTAAAAATAACAATTTTCTACACAAGTGCGCAAAAAGAAAGAAAAAAAGCACAATAAGAAAATGCAGTATTTAGATAACAGATGACAGGATTTTGATTTCTCATTCAAAGTATGAAAATTATTAATTTCCCCATTCATCTGCATGATTCAAACAGTGTACGCTTCCACATAATGTTTTCTAAGATAACAATTTTTCCTGAAATCTATGTATCTTGGTTCATCTTAATATGTTTGTTATTTTCTCTCTTTTAATTGACAGGAGACACTGGATGTTTTCGTTAACAAGAAAAGAGCACTTTTATCATATGAGTTCCCATGAGAGAACTACAATATCCTTCATCAAGAACTTAATCTCACCTCCCATATTCTAGCAGCGTTGATTGAACCCTAAGCTCCTCTTCCCTCAGTTTGTGAGCGTCTGCTCTCCTGTACTTCCTCTGTGCCTTGTAAGATTCCTTGACCACCCCTACTGTGGAAATGGAAGTATCCTTCCTGTTATCAAATTCCACATCCTGTGGGGGAAACCATTTAAAATCCCGGGATTTAAATGGACAGGAAATTATGATATTAATATACATATTTACGAAACTTGAGCAGTTACAACTTTTCTGAATTTTATGACGGTTGAGATAACGAGATAAATTCTGTCATGTTACTGTCACAATTTCCCCCAATGCTGGATAATGAAGTCAATTGTTGAAAAAAATGGAATCTAATAAAGATATTGGCCCATATTCTGATGTCAGGTTTAACTTAAACTAGAGTTTAAATCTATGTTTTAAGTATGGTAAGCCAAAAGAGGCTTGAATCTATAACAGTCAGTGTTCAATTTACCAGGAAATTTGGCACTCATAGTATTAAAAACTGTCTTGGAATAAAAACTTAGATAGTTTTCTACAATATTAGAGCATGGGAAAAGAGAGCAGTTTACATAAGAATTATACAGTTCAAAGGAAGTTTTGGCACATTGGGCTACCCATACTTAAACCACACATTTAAACTCTAGTTTAAGTTAAACCTGACATCAGAATATGGGCCATTGGATTTCAACAAATCTCTTCTAGTGTTTAACTTTCATAATTCAAAGCTGGGTCTTTTCAATGGTGGTAAGGCAGTAAATTGTGCATCTAATGGTAAAAGAAAGGCAATCTCATCAAAAATTATTTGACTTCCTTTGAATGATTAATTAAAACTTTCAAGAAAACTAAAAGGATGCTTTCTGGAAATCAAGCAACGAATGCAACAAAGTTGAGTCGATTATCATAACTGGATGTTGACTCAAGTTTTAGCTTGGAATATGCAGATCTTTGCCTTAACCCTATTTTAACTGGGCTTTTTCAGACCAAGTTTATACTGGGGGGGGGGGGGATCAATTTGACACCCCCCTTCAGATCTCGGCCGTGGATCGCGCAATCACCACAAAATTTCGCACATGCATTAAGTAGGGTATAAACTACAACACTGTATAGTTAATTTTTTTTTGAAAATTCATAATTTCTATTTTTAAATAATCAAATTTTAAAATTTATGCATGAAATCACACTATCTGCTTTATTTCACTATTTAATGCTCCTACAATGCTCATTTTTTGTGTTAATATTCTTTATACCATTCCTCATGACACTACTTGAANAGCTTCCTTCTCATTCTGGCTGCTGCCTCCAACTCCATATCTCCTGATTAATTACAAATAACCACACAAATAATTCATTGTTGAGCAGTAAATGTATCACATTTTTACTTTGACATTTTTTTGTTCATTTTGTTTTATTTTATTATAAAGATGGTCCTATAGTAGGGTCACCAAGTTTTAGCGGTGTACTGCCTTCGTCATAAGATTACACCCCCCACCAAAAATAAAAATCCCAATGTGATGAATATCAATACAGTGCTGTACAATTTCTATTTCCAATACATCTCAACACAATTCAAGATATTAATTAATTTCGCCATCATAAAATAATGAGTATCATTTCAGAAAGAAAGAAATTGTGAAATCCAAGTAAAAATCATGCTTTTCTACAGTAGTACTTGTATAAACAAGTGCACAAAAAGGAAAAAGAACACATCGCAATAAGAAAATATAGTACTTAGATCACGTATAACAAGATAAGGCTTTCTTAGACCCCGGTTAGAATGGGAGTCCGGGGCTAGCCTAGGTCAGACCAGGGTCAGCCCAAGGCCCGCTGTCTAACCGCTCCAAAGGGACCTTACCCCGACCTAACCGAGTCCGTTTTCGGTCCACCTTCTGGGATCGACCAGGGCCAGCCCCGGTCTAGCCCGGTCTCGCTGTGTAACCGGGTTTAGACCGATGGGCCCACTTTTTAATAATAATAATAATAATAATGACATTTTTATATAGCGCAAAATACGTAAAGACGTCCCTATGCGCTTAACAAACATAATTAATACATAGTATACAATACATAAATGCATAGACTACTAGCGAAAATCTTTTGTTGGCGTCCATGGATATGTTGAAAGATTTTCTATTGTGTTCGTGTCGCCGATTGTTTACATGAAAGCATCACAACTTTCTCACGTTCAAAAACGAGCACAGTCGAGATACGAAAGTGGTCTCGCCCGTTGGTCCCGAGAGCGGTTACACAACGAGACCGGGCTAGCCCGGGCTCGCCCGTAGCTGACCCTGGTCTAGCTGTGAAACCGGGCGAAACTGGCCAGCCCATACCTGGCCTTGGCCGGGTATGGGCTAGCCCGTTCTGTCTAACCGGGGTCTTATTCAAAGTTTGATAATTATTAATTTTCCTCATTTGTCTGCAAAGCTTTTGACAGTGTACGCCTCCTCCACAGAATGTTTTTGTAAATCACAATTTTTCCTGCGATACATGAGTCTTGGTTCATCTTACAGTAATATGTTACCTATTTTCTCTCTTTTAATTGACAGGAGACACTGGATATCTTGGTTAACAAGAATAGTGCAGTTTTATCATATTTCCTATGAGAGATCTACAAGATCTTTCATCAAGAACCTAATCTTACCTTCCATATTCAAGCAGCGTTGATTGGACCCTAAGCTCCTCTTCCCTCAATTTGTGGGCATCTGCTCTCCTGTACTTCCTCTGTGCCTTGTAAGATTCCTTGACCACCCCTACTGTGGAAATGGAAGTATCCTTCCTGTTATCAAATTCCACATCCTGTGGGGGAAACCATTTAAATGGACAGGAAATTATGATATTAATATACATAGTTACAAAACTTGAGCAGTTACAATTTTCCCCGTTTTATGACAGTTGAGATAACGAGATAAATTCTGTCATGTTACTGTCACAATTTCCCCCAGTGCTGAATAATGAAGTCAATTGTTGAAAAAAATGGAATCTAATAAAGATATTGGCCCATATTCTGATGTCAGGTTTAACTTAAACTAGAGTTTAAATCTATGATTTAAGTATGGTAAGCCAAAAGAGGCTTGAATCTATAACAGTCAGTGTTCAATTTACCAGGAAATTTGGCACTCATAGTATTAAAAACTGTCTTGGAATAAAAACTTAGATAGTTTTCTACAATATTAGAGCATGGGAAAAGAGAGCAGTTTACATAAGAATTATACAGTT
>BQKZ01000574.1:90975-112857 GCA_036244855.1 Temnopleurus reevesii | reverse complement strand
CCCCCCCCTCTCTCTCTCTCTCTCTCTCTCTCTCTCTCTCTCTCTAACCCCAATCCAAATCCTCCCCTCTCTCTTTATCATCCCCATCCCACCCACCCTTTCTCCCCCCTACCCCTCTCTGTAAGTATTTCTCTCTTCCTACCCATGACACTAGCAGACATGGTGCTGGTAAAATGGTGAGCATACATTAAATTGCTTATGATCCAGAAAATTTTCATGAGTGTATGGATTTTCAAATTGATGATAGATATAAAATGTAAAACAAGTGCAATTTAATTCTCCTTTAGGAATCCACTATCGGGTTAGGATTCTGATTTTATTTAACATGGTACGAGTGATCATGATAGCACTTCATTTACCGAGAGCACACTAATTCTAGAATTTTGTTCCTCGATTTCAAGCTACATTTTTCCTCTACTCCCACCCCAATCACTCTCTTTATTTCATCTCCTTCCTATTTTTCTCTCCCATAACTCTCTTTTGCTCATGACTCATTTCCTACTTTTCATCCTCACCTTCTTTCTTTCTCTCTCTCCCTCAGTCTCTTCTCTCCCCCTCCCCCTCTCCTCTCTATCACCCTCTCTGAGAATGAGAGACGCCTTTAAAACTAAATTCATCATCATCATCTATGTGTCTCTGTCTGTCTCTCTCTCTATCCCCCTCTCTCTTTCTGTCTCTCTCTCCCTCTATCTCTCTTTAACTATCTCTCTCTCTCCCCCTCCCCTCTCTCTCACCCCATTATTGTGAATAAATACATGAAATGACACTTAGCAGACATGATACTGCTAAAATAGTGAGCATACTTTATTGCTCATGATGACAAAGATAAGTGTAATCCAGAAAAATAACATTTTATAGTGTAGAAGTAGTTTTTAGGTAAATCATAATAAACACCATAAAACACAAGATATGTTTTGCTCATTATAATAGAGAATGACCAATATGTTCTAAGATTCTTAACCATAAGAGTGATTATAATAGAAATTAACATCAATTAAAATAACTCTCATCAGAATTAAAATTGGTACTATATGTGCAAAATAATCACTTTTTGACATCAGTCCTTTCCAAGTACTTTAGTTTTTACAGTGCATTAGCAACGTTTAGATTCAATAGACACAAAGAGCAACAAGGTTAAAGAAATTGGAAAAAAAGAAATCCTGCTTATTCATTGGCACTAGCAGAAATGAAGATAACTTAGCTTGCCTGATATTCAACATGTGCAACACCAGGGCAGTGACTCGTAAAGCTGCAAAAAGACTTGAAGAACATCTTTACGAATGACTGATATCAGTTTGTGTGCCGAGTGATCAGAATCTTATGCACATTAACCCTTCCTGCGCCGGCTATAGAATCCCCCGTGCGCCAGGCTAAATTGGGGCGAGTTAAACAGGGCACTCCTTTTTGCAGAACATTTTGAACTTGCTATATAATGCTATATTTCCGACAAGCTAATGTGAAAGCTTAATCCGTAATGAATTGACACAGGTCAGAAATTCACAATTAACGATTGTGAGCGCGGCGTAATCTATTGATTTTTTGGAAAAGTAGTATTGTGCCGATCGGCACGCTTGGCGATCCATCGACTAATCCGATTTGATCCCTTGGCGACGGATGAGTTAAACTTGTTTCCATACTCCATTCTTTTTTAACTCATTCGTAACTTTGAGAACGATTTACAATATCAGGGACAAATTTGTCAATTTCTTTGTCCTGTACTATATGTGACAGAGTGTTAAGTACACAAAATACTCTTGAAAGGCATAGTTCATACCTTCCAACCCTTTCAGATGAAATATCTTGTAAATCTTATTTTACATGCAAAAAGAAGGCAAAAATCCTTTTATCACCCCAAAACCTCATAAAGCAAACATGACAGCTTATATTAAATAAGAAAATCTTACAACGCTGTACATGTATATTCTAGCAAAAAAAATCAAAGCATCCAAAACAAACAAACAACTTACAATAGACGACAAAATCTTACTAGTTGTTAGGTATGATAGGTACACTAAGATACTATTGCAATGCATTTGTATGGTTATTCTGACATGCAAAGATCCTGTGCCTTTATGCAGGTTTGTGCATGCAATGATACAATTAAAAGAAATCTTTAAGTGGAGAAATCCTGTCCTATTTAGTGCACAACATATCATAAACAAGAGTTTTGTTTCTCTTTGATCAATCATGTTCATGATACATGATCACAAATAAAGAGCAATATGTTATCACATAAAAAACCACTAAATCTTTCCTGAAAACAAAAAGTATGTAAAATAATGCATAACTCGCCAATCAAATCACTATTTATTCACACTTGGGAATAGTACGTTTCCTATACAGTAAATTGACCTGTTGACTACTGGAACTGGGGTGTCTGTGCACAAAGTCAATGGGAATTAAATAATTCAGAAGTCAAAAGCTGAAATGGGGGTCTGTTGCTATTGCACACCATTCTCAAAATTCAACTNGATAGAATAAGCGATAAACAAAGAATAACATAAGGATAGACAGAAAATGAGGATAGAACATATGAAAAACAAAGAATATCAAAAGGATAGACGGAAAATGAGGAAAAAATAAGCGATAAACAAAGAATAACATAAGGATAGACAGAAAAAGAGGATAGAACATATGAAAAACAAAGAATATCAAAAGGATAGATGGAAAATGAGGAAAGAATAAACGTTAACGATAAAAAAAGAATACAAGCAGGATAGACAGAAAATGAGGATAGAATATCTTAAAACAAAGGATAACATAAGGATAGACAGAAAATGCGGATATAATAAATGAAAAAACAAAGAATTACAAAAGGATAGACGGAAAATGAGGAAAGAATAAACGATAAACAAAGAATGATGGCAGGATAGACAAAAGATGAGGATAGAATAAATGCAAAACAAAGGATAACAAAAAGATAGACATTAATGCAGATAGAATGAGTGAAAAACAAAGAATAACATAAATTCTTGCCCGATTTGATTCAGAAACTACATCAATTTCATTCAGAAACTACATCGAGCGCGCGTTTATGTATTCTGCAGTCAATTCACAACGCTACTCGATGACGTAGTTGCGCAGTAGCGTAAGTTCACAAACGTTCTGCGCAGCTCATCTAGGGGGTGATTATTAAATGACTAATTAGTGGTATATTGCGTACAAATTTCTCTCTATAGTGAAAAATTGGTATAGAATGCTCAATTAGGCCCCAAAGTCCACAATGATACCAAATTTTAGGGTATTTAATATCAAGTTTGTTCTCCTTTAAAGAAATTGGCAAAAAGGAAATCCTGCTTATTCAATCCTTTACAATGGCACTAGCAGATATGAAAATAACTTATTCAACATGTGTAACACCAGGGCAGTGACTCATAAAGCTGCAAAAGACTTGAAGAACATCTTTACGAATGACTGATATCAGTTTTTGTGCCGAATGATCAAGAATCTTATGCGCATTAAACTTGTTTCCATACTCCATTCTTTTTTAACTCATTCGTAACTTTGAGAACGATTTGGTGAAACACAGACTTCTTCTCTTTACAATCTCAGGGACAAAATTGTCAATTATTTTGTCCTGTACTGTACACTAAAATAAACTAGAAAGGCATAGTACATACCTTCCAACCCTTTCAGATGAAATATCTTATAAATCTTATTTTACATGCAAAAAGAAAGCAAAAATCCTTCTGTCACCCCAAAACCTCATAAAGCAAACATGACAGCTTATATTAAATAAGACAATCTTACTATATTGTATTCTCGCAAAAAAAAAAACAAAAAAAAAACCCATCCAAAGCAAACAAACAACTTACAACAGAAGACAAAATTTTACTGGTTGTTAGGTATGATAGGTACACCAAGATACAGTTGCAATGTATATGTATGGTTATTTTGACCAGACATGCAAAGATCCTGTGCCTGTATGCTGGTTTGTACATGCAATGTTACAATTAAAAAAAAATCTGTAAGTAAAGAAATCATGTCTTTAAATTGCACCAACATATCATAATGAAGAGTTTTGTTTCTTTTTGATCGATCATGTTCATAACGCACGATTACCAATAAAAAGCAACATGTTATCACATGAAAACCACTAAAATTGTTCTTAAAACAAAAAAGTATGTAAAATAATGCATCAATCGCCAATCAAATCACTATTTATTCACACTTGGGAATAGTACGTTTCCTATACAGTAAATTGACCTGTTGACTACTGGAACTGGGTTGTCTGTGCACAAAGTCAATGGGAATTAAATAATTCAGAAGTCAAAAGCTGAAATGGGGGTCTGTTGCTATTGCACACCATTCTCAAAANTTAATCCGTAATGAATTGACACAGGTCAGAAATTCACAATGTACGATTGTGAGCGCGGCGTAATCTATTGATTTTTTGGAAAAGTAGTATTGTGCCGATCGGCACGCTTGGCGATCCATCGACTAATCCGATTTGATCCCTTGGCGACGGATGAGTTAAACTTGTTTCCATACTCCATTCTTTTTTAACTCATTCGTAACTTTGAGAACGATTTACAATATCAGGGACAAATTTGTCAATTTCTTTGTCCTGTACTATATGTGACAGAGTGTTAAGTACACAAAATACTCTTGAAAGGCATAGTTCATACCTTCCAACCCTTTCAGATGAAATATCTTGTAAATCTTATTTTACATGCAAAAAGAAGGCAAAAATCCTTTTATCACCCCAAAACCTCATAAAGCAAACATGACAGCTTATATTAAATAAGAAAATCTTACAACGCTGTACATGTATATTCTAGCAAAAAAAATCAAAGCATCCAAAACAAACAAACAACTTACAATAGACGACAAAATCTTACTAGTTGTTAGGTATGATAGGTACACTAAGATACTATTGCAATGCATTTGTATGGTTATTCTGACATGCAAAGATCCTGTGCCTTTATGCAGGTTTGTGCATGCAATGATACAATTAAAAGAAATCTTTAAGTGGAGAAATCCTGTCCTATTTAGTGCACAACATATCATAAACAAGAGTTTTGTTTCTCTTTGATCAATCATGTTCATGATACATGATCACAAATAAAGAGCAATATGTTATCACATAAAAAACCACTAAATCTTTCCTGAAAACAAAAAGTATGTAAAATAATGCATAACTCGCCAATCAAATCACTATTTATTCAGGCTTGGGAATAGTATGTTTCCTATACAGTAAATTGACCTGTTGACTACTGGAACTGGGGTGTCTGTGCACAAAGTCAATGGGAATTAAATAATTCAGAAGTCAAAAGCTGAAATGGGGGTCTGTTGCTATTGCACACCATTCTCAAAATTCAACTGAGCTTAGATACAAATATATGATAAAATACACAATCAGATAATACACTAGTAAGATAATGATAAATGTCGCATTGACTCCTCCTGTACAATTACATGTATTTAGTACTTGTAGATAAAGGAAAAAATAGCATAAAACAAAAAATATATTTTCTGAATTGTCAAAACATTACATGATCGCTTAGCAAATTCTTTAAAAATGTCTGATTTATATTCTTTATGTCTTCTGTCTCCTGTACTGATCCTAATTTCATGATAATGCCACCTAATTAACGTAGGGTCTATGTCGCATTCTGTCCCCCGCTAGAACTTCCTATGTGCCTTGATGAAAGACACGTGTCTCACTTGTAAGAGTTTGCCTTGTGCTTAGGTAGAAACTGGAAATCGTCTGGAACAGGGCCAAGGAACATCTCACTGAAGTTAAGAGAGAAAAAGAAAATAAAAATGTTGAATGCACTGCATGATCTGGATTTGTCAATAGGGGTAGGTGGGAATCTCCTCATCCCCTCTTCCTCAATGACCAGACAGATGACCCCCCCCCCCCCCAGAAAAAAACGAGCAAAACAAAGAAACAAATCAAAACAACCCACCAACGAAAGGATAGGATGCTCCAAGCACTGCCACCGGGGAAGTCACCTCTCTTCCCATGCCCCAGCGCAAAACACAAACCTTTGGAATAATCAGACATATTATAACCCTATGGGATAAAAATGGGAGATTTTATCCAGTCAGCCTCCTTTCCAGGTCATGCTGTCTGGCAAAATATGGAGGCCTTTAATGGAGCATTCAAAGATTGGTCATATCAATCAATAGATTAAAACGGCTGCATCTAAACCAAGAGAGGATATGCAAAAGATTCCCAATTCAAACATACCAAGGCTCCAGGCACAAACGTCCGAATAGTCACAAATCTGCCAATTCGTGGTCTGATCTAATTTGATTGACAAGGCTTCCTTCACCACACTGTTCCACCCATAGGTGCGCATTCTCTCACAGTTGCAATGGGGCCCGTCTCAAACAGAACTTTTTCATATTAAATCAACAAAAATATTTCCCTAATAGGGTGGTAAACTCACCTGATCTTGACCCAGTCAGCACAGTTGGTACTTGCCATAAGAGTTTCCAGATCATCTTGGCCAACAAAGTATCTTTAAACATAAAATTGTAAAAATATTCCCCAAATAGAGTGGTCAACTCACCTTATCTTAACCCAGTCAGCACAGTTTGCACTCGCCACAAGGGTTTTCAGATGACCTCTACCAACAAATAACCTATTCACCTAAAATTTTAATAATTCCTCCAACACCACTGTGGTGAAGGGATAAAAATATTTCCCCAAATAGAGTGAAAAGCTCACCTGATCTTAACCCAGTCAGCACAGTTTGCACTAGCCATAAGGGTTTCCAGATCATCTCGGCCAACAAAGTATGGAGGTCTTTCATTGATCTTCTGTGGTAGCCTTTCCAGTAGTCCCACTGGGATGTAACGATGCAGGAAAGACTGCCATTCTAGGAGGAACCTTCTGGTCTTTCTCACACCCTGTAAACAAGTGATATAAAAAGAGAGTTAGATGATAAAACCAATGGCTCGATCTCAGTCCAGTTCGAGTTCCAAATATTGGAAATAATAATTGTACTATTTCTATAGCGCCTAATGCACTGCTTCTGGGTGCTCTACAACATAGAAGCAAGTAAATATGTACAGATGTACATTGCAAAGAAACTTTGCAACATTGTACTAAATTCTCCCTATTGCATATAGATGATATTGATCAAGTAATATCACCTGGCAATACTCATACAACACACTTCATATTGGGATATCAATTTCTGGTCTACACTTAGAGGACATGCATCATCACAGAGCTCCTTATATTTGCAATAATATTACCACCTTACATGTGAGCTCCTCATCCTCCTTCCCCCTTCTCCTATATCGCCTCACTACTCCTCATCTTCCTTCTTCCTCCACATTCCCCTCCTCCTCTTTTCATCTCCTCGTTCCTTCTCCCCCTCCTTCTCCTACTCATCTTCCTTATCCTCCTCAATCCTCCCTCATTCCTTCTTCTTTTATTCTCCTCCTCCTCTTCCTCTCTATAAAAGCACACACAAATGTACCATAATGATATTTTCCTGCTTTGTAGGATTTAAACACTATTTCAATACATCTCATGTATACTCTTAACAAGTACTGTATACACTGACAATTTACTCGATACTTACTACTTCATCAAGTTTCAAACATCAAGTACCTTGCCGTAAGACGATGTATCATAGCGTGTATCAGTATTTGAAAAATTGGTCTTAAGGTCGTACAACTAAAAATTGTGTAGTGTGTGGAGACCAATAAACCATATAATATAAAACATTGGTTGGACACTATGCGTCAGTGTGACATAATTGATTGTCATAAGCCTCACCTCCGTATCTGAGCCCCAGTGCAAGAGTCCTAGGTTCACATAGTCCTGCATGATGTCAAAACGCTCTTTCGACGAGATATCCCAATGTCTGTTATTTATTGGGATGAAAGGGTGAGTGGAAAAAGAAATAAAACTTTCGTCAATTCAACAAGGAATCTACATTTTTGGAGTTACATCCCATCAGAGATTTGGTCTCTGAAATGTTTAATGCAAATACATAAATATTTCTATGGAAGCTTGATGCCCACAAAATGACCAATTGCTCTTATTTTAAAAGTCTCCCTGATGTCAAAGCTCTTGGTTACGCAGTTTGCTCTAGATATAAAGTATCAGATTCAAACTAGGAGCGCTGGAATTGAAGAGAATATTCAAATCTTATTGATGTGTGCAATAAAATAAACTATTTAAGTCTTAAAATTTGGAGAAATAAGAAAGACAAGAGAAAAAACATTATATTGAAGACTCTGGGACCAGAAAATGTTGTTGTTGTCTCAAGAATATCATGACATCAGGTTCAAACACTCCAAAAATTATTTTGTAATGAGAGCAATGTCATTGCATGAGACCTTTTCTTAGAATGAGTTTATTAAAGATGCTATTCTTGTTTCCATACCTTTGCTCTTTGATTTCTGTGAATATCCAAGGTTTGATAAGAGCACCTCTGGCAATCATCTGTCCAGCAGCGCCACTCTGTTCACGGAAGAAATTAGCATCTTCATATGAAAGTATGTCTCCGTTTCCTGAAAAAAATCACAAATTGTGTATTACGGAGGAAAAGTCACTTATTTTTTTCTCACTGGGATATACATTAGGGATTGATGCATGGTCACAAAAACACCCCAGCATAGCAACCATTACAATGGCAATTGAAGTGTGCTTTGTGAATGTTGTTAAAGCAGATTCTTGTGGAAGGAAATTCACATAAGCCCGATATTAAAAAACATGACCTTTCAATCGAAAGACGCAAGTCTTGACTAACTGGCCACAACAAGAAATATCTAGAAACTCACGAGTAGCTCCCTCCGGATAACTCTTTTGGACAACAATTCTTTTAGAGAATAATTCCTCCGAGGGCAATTAACCCATAAAAAATTACCGCACGAAAACAACACACTCCGATGTTAGGTGAATTTTGTTGCCCTAGCTGGGGGTAGCTGTCCCCTATGGGAAAATACTCTAGTAGTACTCCTCAGGAATTGCCTTACATGGGAAAATGGTCAACGAATCATCTAAGACAGGGCGCTACAAACCCATGTGCCCAAATTGAGCTATCGAGCAAGTGAATGAAATTGTCACTTGCCCAAATGGGCAAGTAATGGTTTTGAAATTGTAATGTATTAGTTATTGACTGTCAGTGAATTTGTTGTGAGAATGTAGTTGCAAGATCTATCATTTGACCAACTTCATTGTCATCCGAGCCAAATATAATGCTATACATGTGTGTGCTGCTGCTTCTGTTTGCTTTTATGTTTTGGACAAGAAAAACTAATTTTCAGGCAAGTAATGCAAAAAAGTATTGTAGCACCCTGTAGGATACCTTTGAACTCACCAATGAACGGATACGGCTTTGCTGCTTCAACACACTCTCTTAGGTAATCCCAATCTGCTAACCGGGAATAACGCTGCTCCCTTGTCCGACCATGAACCTATACAAATAATGAAGCAAACAAATATATTACAAAGTGTGTTACAGTAAATAGCCATATTGTCCTGGAATAAAGAGGTGTGTATTGGGACAATTTTGTATTTCCATATTGAGTGACTGAGTAAAAAGATTTTGGGAAATTTCTTTTGTCTCATTAAGTTGCCTGGCTATTTGTAATCTATATTCCTTTCTCATTAACGTCCCATTATTGTTTCCATTTCTGTCATTGCTCTTGAAAGCATAAGTTTAGCTGAACATTGTTAACTCAACATGTTATATTTATATATGTATAGATAGCTCTCGAGAGAAAGATTTTCAAAAATGCAGCTTCATATCAAATGGATTCATTTTATCTTAGGGATGTCTCATCAAGTCATTCTTTAAGTTTAGGAATAGCTTAAAATGACTTGACTTCAGCCATACTCATAAGATTACGGATTACTAACATAGAAACTGATACCACTTGTTCTCCGTCACTCTTGAAATCTTTTCACAACTTGGTGAGACACTGTGTTGGTTCAACATAAGAATAGTTACCGTGACAACAGATGCTCCCCATTCATAGACCTGAGGGATAATCTTGTGAGCGATGAGTCTATCACTATGTACACCAGTCCGCATCTTGACTGTAAGAGGAACATCCAACACCTGGAATGTAATTTTAAAAATAAAAAAATTCATTTTCATTGATTTATTTGTCGCGTCTATACAGGTTAGCCTTCATTAGTATTTAAGAATATTTAAGAATTGAGTGAGGAGTCTATCACCATGCACACCAGTTCGCATCTTGACCGTCAAAGGAACATCTAGCACCTGAAATTGAAGAAAAATTTATAATTTTGTAATGCGTTCTTCTATTTGTTATGTCTATACAGGATAGCCCTCATCAGTATTCAAGAATATTTAAGAATTGAGTGATGAGTCTATCACTATGCACAATGGTCCACTAAAGAGGAACATCAAGCACCTAAAATGCAGGGGAAAATATAATGAACTTTTTCTAAAGAAAGAAAACAAAGTTACCCTAAACACAAACAACAATAATAAAAACCCAACAAAGATGCAAAACTAGTGACATTATGTCTGGAAAGTAATGAAAAGTCGGTGAGCCTTGTGATAAAAAATGTTTGCAAGGCGAAAATCTTCAAGGAGGCGGGTTTTCAACTTACCGTGCTCATCCCTTGAACAATCTCCTGAAACCTGCCTATTCTGTTCATCAAACCAGACCCTGCTCCCTGTGATGCAAGAAAACAATGAAAAGCAATGTCAATAGACAATTACAGAAATAGCATTTGCCTAAGTGGGTGTTGTTCAAAAGTTGTTATTTTTTTTTTTTCTTTTTATTTTTTTTCGTTTTTTTTAATTTTTTTTTTTTTTGCGTTTTTTTTATTTGTTTTTTTTTTGCTTTTATTAAATTTTTCTTTTTATTTTTTAATTTTTTTTTTATTTTTTTTTTTTTTTTAGCAACATCCTTTAAGAGTACATCACAAACCAGTAGTGAGTACAACCAATATCTTTGGTGGATCAATCAACGTTCCTCCGTTATTCGAAAGGCTGGTGGTTTGAGCCCACCCAGGAGCGATTAACGAGTTTGCAACCGTGTATATTTGCTCAATCAGTAGAGCGCTTGCCTCATAACTGGGAAGTCCAGGATTCGAATCAGGATTGCATTGTACCAAAAGTCTTTATAAAATTGGAATTGCTTCTAACCTGTTTGGTATTCAAAGGAATATAGCAATATTGAGCTGGCGCCGCCCATTGTGATACCCCTGATCAAGGGTAATAGGCAAAGCTTTTGATTTTATTTTTTTTNCAAGGGTAATAGGCAAAGCTTTTGATTTTATTTTTTTTTGGAATATATAATGATATTACAAACCTTGTGATAGACTAGGTCAATCGGGCAGCCACCCTTGATATCAATAAAGTCAACAATATCCAGTAGTTTGTTCAGAAGTTCTGCGCATTTTGATACACCTGATCATGCATTATAGTCAAAGATTCATATTTATGGTTGGCAGAAAGGTATAACAGCATTTAGAAACTCAGGACATTTTGATACCCCTGATCATGAGTACAAAGCAAAGACTCTGATGTTAGTTAAAGTTTATGATATATTACAAACCTTGTGATAAACTAGGTCAATAGGGCAGCCACCATTGATGTCAATGAAATCAATATCCAGCTGTTCATTTAGAAGTTCAGCACATTTTGTCATCGTGTCAGGAAAAGCACCACACAGCTGGAAATGAATTATAAAATAATTGATTGATCATCACAAAAGAATTATCATTGCAATAACATAAGCATTTTCCAGCAAAAAATAATTTGTGATAGGCGGGTTTGCTAATAGATGTGAATTTTAAGCGTTCTTTGTACACAAAGGTTGTTCTTGATGATCCGAAAGCTTGCCCGAGGCTTGCCAAACATATCAACAAGCAATACAGTGTATATGGACTCTGGATTCCAAGTATTGTACTTTGATTGTAAGAAACCAGTCTAATGAATACAGTCGTCAGCAAGAAATTTGCATAACTTTGAATATATTTGTAAAATCTCTACTCAGCATGAGGCTGTAAGGAATGTTTGTTATAATGGAGACGAAATAAAATAAACAATTACTAAAAGGCTTAAAAACATTAATTTAAAAAACAAACCAACATCTCATAAATAACTAAAAATAACAGGCAAATTTGAGGGGCAGTTGTTTTTTTTTACCCTCTCTTTGTCTGTCTAGGCAATAGTGGAATGTCTGCCTCTCGACAAAACTACAAAGATAAGCTAACCTGGACTCCAAATACATCTTCTGAGGGATGCCTCTTTAGCAGGGCCCACTCAGACGTCTGTCCCTGGAGCAGGTTTGTGCACATTGCCATCTCGCCACACGTGATGTCAGCACCAAGCTTCTTGCATACAGCACGGAAGGGTAGATTACCAACCTGCAATGAAAATCGTATATGAAGAGTAAAGATGTAGACAAAATGGTTTAAACTGCGATTCACAGTGAGCAAAAGGGACAAAGGACCACACAAAGTAAACAACTTCATTCAAGAATTTATAGTAGCTCTATGATCACAAAAGAAAGTCTCGGGTGTCGCTATTGTTCAACATTTTCCTGCAGAATATCAAAATGATTGTAATTTCTTTTGTTTCCATCCAGCTATTGTCATGGCTTGAATGGAGGTTGTTTACTTGGTCCCAGGTATTTGTTCCTTCTGCTCACAGTGATTAATAACAACATAATGTAATGTCTCAAATGCCTCACAAAGTCCGAATTGAATGTTCTTAAAGGTATGGTCACACCGGCCGAGCGGAGCCATGGCGGTCCTTTAGCGGAGACAAAAATGCATTACCGCTCGTAACCGTTCACCATCGCTAAACATACGTTGGCATCCACTAGCGCACCGCTGGATCAGCTCTCCAATCTGTCATGGTCCCTAGTTTCGCTCCAAAATGCAAAAGGTTTTGAGCTGCACAAAGAATTGCGAGCGATAAGGAGAGGGCCATTTCCGCTCTGGCAAAGTTTACCACCGCTAAAACACCGCCCAGGCACCGCTAGACGCAAGTTTGTGGCCGCTTGGATCCGCTCGGTCAACGCAGAGCGACATCATGCACATGCGTGCTTTGGTTCGCCGGAAGTTTGACCCAAAAGCCATGCCCCACTTTGGGCCGTCTTTGAAAAGATGATTCTGTACATTACTTAGGGATCCGAGGATTGAATGGAATTTTATTCTATGAATTCCATTGTGTGAAGTTCACTGCATAGCACCTGGAAAATATTCCAACTGCCACGACAGTGCATTCACACAAGAGCATTTCAAAGTGATTAAAATTCCGTTGCGCTATATGCGATTGTTTTGTTGTTTGGGGTCTCAGCGGGAAGTAATGCAGATTTCTGTGTTGGCCTAGCGGATCCAAGCGTCCACCAACCACCGTATAGCGGTACCAGGACAGTGTTGATGCGGCCATGAACTTTGCTAGAGCGGCAGGTCCCCTCGCTCCTTTCCGCTCGCAATATTTTGTGCAGCTCAAAACTTTCAGAGCGGTAGGAGGGACCATAAGCGGTGGTCGAGCGGAAACCTGCGTTGACTTAGCGGATGCGAACTCATGTTAAACGGCGGTGAACGGTTACGAGCGGTGATGAATTCTTGTCACCGCCCAGGACAGCTATTTAGCATCGCCCATCCGATATGACCAGGCTATAGAAAAAGCGGTGTTAGATGGGCGGAGGTAAGCGTTTTACAAAAGAGATCAATTGTTCTACCCACTTTGTGAGCGGTGACGAGCGTTGCCGAAATTAAATCCCATATTCCTTCCGCTAAAGGACCGCTAAAGCTCCGATCGCCGGTGTGACCACACCTTTAGTTTATGATAGGAATTTACATATCTTGGTCAAGAGATAAATAGTATCTAGATACATTGATCTCTTTCGAAATTCAGAAAAGGATTAATATTTATTTGTTGCCTATCAGGATTTTTGTATGTTATGACCATCGAGAAAAAGTTCTTTCATAATAATTGGTGATAACAGTTTGTGCAATTTGCCATTTTATGCAGTATAGATTGTGGCAAAATCATCACAAATTAAGGCATGATCAATTGTGATAGCTCTCTTACGCTGTATTTATCACCTTTCCAAATTTGAAAGGAATTCCATTGCCCTATACAAAATACTTTCTAATGCCCCTTGTGGAACACTTTAAAACATAAGATCTGCTTCTTGAGTTGTACAATAAACTGGGCCCAAAATAAGTGACTTACAGTTGTCAGTGGTGCAAGGAGAAGCTTATCTCTAACATCGAGCTTCCCTTTCTCTTCTGGTCTCAATTTGATAACATCAGCATCAGTAACAGTGCCTGCATGTTGAAGGGTATCATTGGTTGTCATGGCAACAGGAGGATTACCATTATTCTTTACATCAATCTTTATGTCCGTAATATCTTCATGGGTAACAGTCCCTGAAAGTTGGAGGGCATCATTGGTTGTTGTGTCAACTGGATTGCCATTAGGCTTTACAAGTTTTACTTCCTCGTCCATGTTCAATTTGTTCGTACCTGCCTGTTGGAGGTTGTTACTATCAACATTTGTTGTGACAACTGTAGGATTTTCACCACGTTCTAATTCAAGTTTTGCATCGTTTACATCTGCACCAGTCGCTGAGTTTTGAACGGTATCAATGGATGTTGGATCGACTGATGGATTGCTATT
This sequence comes from Temnopleurus reevesii, assembly GCA_036244855.1. Classification (NCBI taxonomy): domain Eukaryota; kingdom Metazoa; phylum Echinodermata; class Echinoidea; order Temnopleuroida; family Temnopleuridae; genus Temnopleurus; species Temnopleurus reevesii. The sequence continues at coordinate 98,266 of BQKZ01000574.1, read as the reverse complement.
ATTAACATTTTCTGACTTCAAGTCTGCAATTTTGTTAGTGTCAACCTTGTTTGTGGATGATGGAGGAGATGCTACATCAGTTCTAGAGGTACTTTTACTACTCCCTGAAGAATTTATCTTCTTCTTTGCCTCTTTTTTCTTGGCTTCCAATGCCTTCAGATATTGATTTGCCTTCTTGAAAGAGAGCTTTCTTTTCCTGAGCTGAATCTGCAAATCTTTGCTCAGGATATTCTGGACTACGAACTTGCCTCCTGTCTCCTTGATTTTCTCCTCATCGACGACACTCTTCAGGTTCTCATCTATGTGGGCACCTCCGTATCGGCAGAGCAGGCCAAAGGGACAGGTTCCAAAGTTGTCAAAATGGATGCAAGATGAGCCGATATCTGGAGCTTTCCCCTCCATCATCTTCTTGATGTCATGACTGAACTTGCAGGTGTCTCCAAACCTACAGGTGGCGCCCTTTAGAAAGTCCAAACATGGCCGCTCTGCGTGCGGCAAAACCTTGCGATCCCTGGGGCGGTTCTTGTTCTGACCTCTCTGCTTCTTGGACTGAGGTTGCTGGGATTCAGTTTCCTTTCTCTTCTCCTGGGTAGGTTTATCTCCACTCTGCCTCTCATTTTTACTTTTGTATCTCTCTGATACTCTGGTGAAATCGATGTACCTGCATGAACAAATACAAGTGAAAATAGAATATACATTAGATGTATATTGCAAAGTTGGTAAATCAAAGCTCCAAATATTGGCAAATGTGGGGAACAAACGAAACCAAACTGAAGTAAACATGAGGCTAAACTTATCCCGATTCACTTTGGACAAATACACTTGAATGATCATTTTGAAGAGAGTTGACTTCACCTTTGAAGAGTACGAGAGAAAAACAAAATCAGGAACTGATTTTTCAAATATAAGCCAGAAAATATTCTGAGACATGATATATCAAAAGATTTACAGTAAATTCACATTTCAAAAGTAGGAGAGAGAAAAATCCAATGTGATAAATAAGTAAATACTTATTGGTACTTAGCAATATATCTCCCGACCGAACATACTACAGGTAACTCTGCCTAAGTCGAATCTGTTGGGACCACAAAATTCTGTTCGACTTATTAGAATTTCGACTTAGAAGAGGCTAATAATACTGGTTTTGTATGATTTGTTCCAGAAAATCACATCGACTTAGGCAATTATTCGACTTAGACAAGTTCGACTTAGGCAGAGTTGACTGTACTTCTTTGCTGCCCTTTACTCCAGTTGTGCATGCTTGAAAATAGAAGACATGTTAAATAATTTAGCTGGAATTAAATACTCCATTGAATATACAAATGAGAAAAAAAAGAGAAGAAGAATTCTTATTGATTAAGAAACTATTGGCTGTTTTCTCACCTTGCCTTCACCAGTGCTGTCCCTGGCTGAGCCCTGACGTGAGCTAGCAACTCATCTTGAGAAGGGACCTGAACCGGATCCTGGTCCACATTAATGTTCTCAATCTCAGTGGTCCCAGTGGTTGATTCCATGTTTGGACTTGGTCCGGCATCGCCTGCCTGCGTCTCACTCATCCTAGATCCAATTCTATTTCAGGAAAAAAATAAAGAGTAGAGAAAAATTATTTTAAAAAGAGGATACCAGCTCATTGTGAACTTAAGTTGGGCAAAAAAAAAAAACTAAGGAAAAAAGGACGTGCACCTGTAACTGCAACTTGCAAGTGCAACTGCAAGGAATGATTCGGCCCAATTACATTTGATATTAATTAAAATATCAAAATAATAATATAAAACTAAGTATGGTCACAATCTAAACCTAGCATACTGTAGCATACTGTAATAATCATTTTTTATATGGGCGTATATGGAAAGACAAGAAAAAGTCAAACGAATAAATTCTTACACAACACATTTCTGAACGAGTGGGGCTGAAAGGAAGTATTGGGATTTCTAAGTCCACAAAACACGTCTCATTTTAGCAATTTTACAAAGATTTCCCGAATAAAAAGCGAGTAAAATCGATTAACGAATTCAATTTACAGAGTTAATTTTCATTTACAAAAGAATAAAGAGACTAAACTCGACAACAAATTACATTTTTAGGCCTAACATACTCGCGTGTGATTCCAATACTTGCTTGCTTTCGTTTACTTGATATCCTTGAACAACGACTACGACAATAACACAAAACTCCAACATATAATATTTTTCTGTTTTATGGTTGCACCACTTCCACGTAGGTTGCATCTGGTTGCATATGGTTGCATCAGGGAATTTTCCTCCCCCTGGCTTTTCATGCTCAAAATTATTAATTTTGACAAAGTAAGCCTGTGAACCAAGGGATTGGGGGGGGGGGGGGGGGGGGACCACTCCTCGCCTTTACGGGATCGAATACTCTCTGGATCCATCACCTCTTCAAACCCACTTTCCTGTCCTCTTTTTTTTTCTTTTTCTTTTTTTGCGCTTAATGCAGTCAGCTCGACGGTGGGTCGTACAAAACAACCACTGCTGTTGATTTTGTTTGCTTGCTAAGCTTGCCGGCGGAAAGATGGTACACGCCTTCAACTGATTTAAAAAAAAATAATAAAAACGATAAAAACGATAAAGCAATAAACAACAAAAATCCTAGTTATGGGCCAACAAATCATGGAATCCAGAATAGCGCCTTTTTGAGAAATGATACAAGGATGTAGAATTGGAGTGGTTGACGCCCATTAATTGTTGGACATTCTTCTTCTTCTTCTTCTTCTTCTTCCTGTAGTGTGCAGGACCTCATAGAGTATTGTCGCACAACATTGGTTGGTTGTATTTCTTGCTAACATGATTTGAACTTAGCTAGAACCCGCTTGATAATTAAAGTATTTACAATATCTACAAATCTTCTCGTGTATCTTAGAGAGTGAGTGTGACTTCTCCAATTCGTGACTTGAAGACGTCTAAGGAAGACGATGAAATCACGAACTCGGGCAGACCGTCATTCCACGAACGGCCCTTGGAAAAAAAGAAAAGAAAAAATAAACAACAAGCAAACACAATTTAAAACAAAATAGAAAACAACAAAAACAAAACAAAAGAAAACAGCACAAATGAAACAAAATAAAATGAAGCAGGGCACACACACACAAAAAAAACCATAAAGTTCGGCTATTCCCTCGAGAGCTAGGATGTTATGTCACTTTGTCAGGGGCCGCGATATCTTTTTAAAAGTAGGGGGTGGGTGCTGTCTTAAATTGGCATTTTCAAAGAGGTTTATGTAAACTATTTTTACACACTTTCACAGACACGTTATGCTCGGATAGTCTAAATTATGTCTTCATTAAAAAATAATCAGATACGTATTGCCTACATCGAGTTCAATTTTTTTTTGTTCAAATAGTATTAGATTGATTTTTTTTTAAATATTACTTTGAAAATTGTCATAGGTAATAATTATACACGCTTAAGAATATAAGATAATCTAAATAATAATTGCAATGTAAAATATTATGGGTTCCAACTAAAAGAAAATTTATTATGAATCAATGAAACATGTTATCGTTATAAATACAACATTGACTATAATGATACAATATGTATGTCAATTTAATCGGTAAAATTACTCGCTTCATTTTCTTCACCAGTTCACAAAGCTAAATTATACGCAATAATGTATGTCTACAGCGATATCTTTTTAAAAGTAGGGGGTGGGTGCTGTCTTAAATTGGCATTTTCAAAGAGGTTTATGTAAACTATTTTTACACACTTTCACAGACACGTTATGCTCGGATAGTCTAAATTGTGTTTTAATTTGAATGTTTTTCATTTCGATTCAAATACTTTACATTATTATAAAATAATAAATCTTACTTTAATAGATGAGCTATTTGGAGTCAAAGTGGACCCATGCACATTTTTAGGGGGTCGCATAGTACTTTTTGGGGAATTGTTGCGTCATAATGGGTTTGCAATACGTGCGTTTTCCTGCGTGCATCCAAGCAACCAACCTTTGTTACATGCACAGAAAAGATAAATGAAACTTTATCCACACCAAAGACGTTTTAAAAGTGCAGTAGAGAAAGATGTTTCGGTGAAAATGCAAAAGATGTCAAAGAATTGAAGTGTGGAGAAAACGACAAAAAATCCCTACTAATCTTATAACTCTTCTTGGCTAGAGGCGCTACCTACAAGAACTATACAGTATAATTGGTAAGCAATTTCGATTATTACGAGTAGAGTACCGCGATATTCTTTTTGTGATTATGGCCATTGAGTTACGATATTAAAAAACAATGCACATTGATTTATTCATTTATTTCTTATTCAAACATATTCAGATTAGATACGTATTGCCCATATCGAATTCAAATTTTTTGTTAAAATAGTATTAGATTAATTTTTTTTTAAATATTACTTTGAAAATTGTCATAGGTAATAATTATACACGCTTAAGAATATAAGATAATCTAAATAGGAATTGCAATGTAAAATATTATGGGTTCCAACTAAAAGAAAATTTATTAGGCCTGTATGAATCAATACAAAATGTTACCATTATAAATACAACATTGACTACTGATGTAATAATTATGTATGTCAATGTATTTGGTAAAATTACTCGCTTCATTTTCTTTCAAATTATACTTAATAATGTCTGTCTACAGCTCTACATCATAATTTAATGTGCATATATTTTGTCTCTGATTTTGCCGAATTCTTTGTCAAATTCAACACCCTATTAAGTTTCCTATCCAATGCAGGTATGCCAATCTTATAATGAGCAGTATCAGATTAGAATATCGGTTAGCTGAATCGAACATCTCAATTTTGTTGTACGGTACCATGCAGCATTTCATTTATTGATGATAAATGAAAAGAGAGAAGAACATTTTCTAAAGTAGCTCAATCAAATTCTCTGACAGGTCAGAAACGGACAAAACAGTTTTGTTACGAACTATTACACGTACCAACCACGATGAATCAATCACATGCTAACAGCGCCCACACACGAACAGACGACGAATCACCGCGAGAGAGAAATTACGGGTTACTAGGCAACAGCGGGAAACTTTCAACCAATCAGAGCGCCGATGATGGTGAGCGCTTGCCCAGCGGAGTTTCAAGCGATACCGCGCTAGAGCGTGCTGATGCTGCCGCAGCTCTGGGGGAGGATCCCAAACAACATGGGGTCTGGTGCCGCGTGAAGACTTTCTCGCTCACAAGGTCTGATCGCGAAAGAATGATGGAGGGAGACGGAGAGGTGGGTCCTACGTTATTTGAAGTTAAACACTGGGCTACACTATCGAGTATGATACATTACATCAGATTCCATAGAGATAGATTTTAGATTGTCCCTAAAGCATAATTTATACCAGAGAGTCGTTTGTAAAGTCGTTCATAACTTGTTGAAACATAGTTCTGCTTTTTTATGGGGGGGGGGGGGGGGGGGGTGGAACCAAATAATAAAAAGAAGATAATTAATAATGTAAAAAACATGGATTTTGTGAAATTAAAGGTAATAAGAAAAAATCATTTATTCCTCGAAATCTGATGATTGTATGACATAAAACTTAATGATTTGGGCCAATTAAGAATTGAATTCATTGCCCCGTAGACCGCAGCTAGGAAAATGTGATCGTGGGCATCAGGTCATGTTATTTAATAAAACATACAAGATATTCCTGACGCTGTTTTTAGATGTAACATACTGGAAATGAATGAATAAACATAACATTGAAAGACCCTTTTCTACCTTTCTGTTGACTTCCTCTTTACACTATGCAAACGAGAGACACTCATACTACATGCATATTCAACACGATAAACTATTTTCGGAAAATTAAGTCGAACGCAAATTCAATGGTCCTTTGTTATGCTATTCAAATCGGAACCGGCTTGCGATTGTTGTGTCCACACAGTTGAATACACGGCGTCTGAGACCATAACTTAACTTTTCGGAAATAATTTATATCACTCATTTTCACTTACATGTTCACTTGATGTATATACAATGTATTTACAAAATTAAAGACCGTTATGGTTCCTACTAAACTATAGGATCGGAAGGATAATAAACGTGCATCAAGACTGACGAGACTGAAACGGCTTCGAAGGAGACATGAGCAGGACGATAGGTTAGTATTATGGGAAGATACACAAACAAACAAACAAACAAACAAACAAACAGACAGAGAGATAATTTAAAAAAATACTTATAACTCTATACCTATCATACAAGAAGAACAAAGCACAGTATATAGTTTTTCACAGTACTCGGTCTGTATATAACAATAACAAATTTGCTTCAATAATGAGCTTTTATTTTGAGCGGCCTGCAGATTAATATTTGTCTGTTGGAGGTGTAGATTAAAAATAATTTACATTTTCTCCCATTACCTGTATTTTGACTGTACAAACCCTGATTTCCACACCAATCGATAAGACAGTAAACTTTTAATTTAGACATCCGTTTTCTCATGCTTACACATCATTTTCTTTAACAAAACATGACGATCTGTAAAAATATACCACGAAAACTTCGTAAGAATTATGTTGGAAACATTTTCTTTTCTTTTTTAAATTAATCAAAAAACATAAATGAAAATTTTTAGAATTCATCTTTTCTTAATTAGATTTTAACTTAGTGTGAGTAGAGAAAATATATCAAGTATTTGAGATAACTCATTACGCAAAATGTTGGCCATCATATTTCTAAAACAATGGCAGAAAAGTAAGCTTGATACTTTTCTGAACTATACCTACCGTAACCTATGTACACATTGTTAGTCCGGCAATAGTCAAGGGGCCTGTTACATAAAGGAGATTGCGATCGATTGTAGATTTTCCTACATTATTTCCCATAGACTTACGATTGATTGGAATCTTTATGTTGCGGGATCCCAATGGACCCTTTAGCTTAACTTAGGTTTTCAGTGTCCCCTAAATGAATAAAACAAAATTACGCCAGAGATAGTTCTTTCAATCCACAATTATTATTCATTTTAGGAGGGCATTTCACTTTTTGAAAGCAGAGAGCGAGCTCCAGAGTCGGGCGAATGATTTAGAAGGTCAAATCCAGCGCCTCAAAGAGATAAACGAAGTATTGATGCAAGATACCCGGAAACGAGAAAAGGACATTGGGAATTTGCAAAGAAAGCTTCGTAAGTTGTTTAATGCACCACATTTCCTTAGATGAGGGTAAACATTCACAAAATGTAAATTACTATTTCCCCGCCTTAAAAATTATTCAACCTATGTGAATGGTAACTATAGTTGAAAGATGTATAGCAAGAATATTGAGCTTAAGAAATAGAGGTGGTTAGGGGGGGGGGGGG
>BQKZ01000574.1:0-44647 GCA_036244855.1 Temnopleurus reevesii | reverse complement strand
GGGAGAAAACCACAATTGGTCATTTTCAGATGGCGGCCATCTTGGATTTTAAAATGGCCGCCGACCCGATGCTCGGACCGGCTGTGGCCGGCAATTTTTGAAATCAGCGCCTCAAAATACCCCTGTAAGCCAAATTTCACGCTTTCTGCCGGATTCGAGCAACATTTTCACATATCTGCCTGACTATATTATTATTATTTTACTTGGCAGTTGAGTGGCAAAATTAGATGATCACCCGCCCCCAATTTTACAAATCTTGATCCGCTATAGCTTTTCCATTTGCGCTAAATTTAGGCTACCTTAATTGTGGCTAGGTTGCAATTGAATGAGGTCGTTATTTCTATCTGCAATTTGTAAGCAAAGCTTCCGAGCTTCGACCAGAAAAAATCCTAATCCGAAATGTGTACTGTAAGGAGATGGAGGAGGGGGTGGGGAGGTGGCAAAAATCCAAAATTAACCGACGAGCTGAAAAACGCACACAAAGAACACGAAGATAACAGTAATCTTATTGATAGTAGTAGTAGTAGTAGTAGTAGTAGTAGTAGAAGAAGAAGAAGAAGAAGAAGAAGAAGAAGAAGAAGTATTCGTCGTCGTTGTCATCGTCGTCGTCGTAGTATTAGTAGTAAACAAAGTAGTCATGGGACTTGAACTGGTAGTATAGTAGAATCAGATGAAAAAAAAAACAAAGAAGAAGGTGATGAAAAAGATGATGAAGAAGAAGAACAACAACACTCCGAAATGTTAAAAAAGCATTGTGTCGGTTTAGATAGACGCTGCAAGCGGCTGCATAAAACATAATTTTTGCGTAAATTAAATGTAATTGTCTTTAAAACACAATTTTTTTTTATAATCAAGATCTTCTGTATTCAAAAACTAAAAAATAGTATGCAAAACATCATTTATGATTCAATGATTCATAACTGATTTAGTGAAAGGCAATAACGAGACTCTGATGAGGAAAAGAATAGTTCAAACAGATTCTGAATTCTTTAAATGCTCTCTACTTTTCCATCGAGACCATTTTTTTTTACAACCAACTGTGCGGTGGTGCTATTGGCCTGACCAACCTAAAAATACATTTTTCTTTTACCATGTTTACAGCACAAAAGACGCAAGCAAAAAAAGTTTCTGTCCCGTTGTTGGCCATTTATTCATTTCTCTTAGAAAAATGAAAGATAACACTGACGTGCTAATGCTTTTCGATATGCTCCCATTCATGCCATTAATCTCGCTCAAATGGTAGAAAACCGCAAACAATACATTAGCCATTCACACGATTATCCTCATGCGCCCACAATGTTGGTTGGGATAAGTGGGGTGGGGGGGGGGGGGGTGGCTCAGGGTCAAAGTTCCGGGCACAAAGTTGTTCAATTCAATTAAAAATTCAAAAGACATCTAAGATACATAACAGCAGTGATTAAAATAACATATAAGGCGATTAATAATTGTTTAAAAGAAAATAATAGTTGTCACTTATTAAGTATAGGTAAAAAGATCGCAAAATTAGCGATTGTGTGTAAATTTTCACCCTTTGACCATTTTCTGTTAATGTAATTAATGTACATGATTTTTATATTCGTTTGTTTGTATTGGGTATTTAAATAATTTCATTGCGTATATTGGTGTCTGTCATTATACATTTCTAATAGCTTACTGACAAGTTACCGTGGCAGAAAAATTATCAGATCATGAAGAAGATATTTATTCGTTCTGTGCTATTTGGAATTCTGTTAGCATCATTTTTTTTCTATCAATTGTTTATAATGTCGCTTTAGTAGAAACTTTAGCAGAGTCAAGTAAACTTTGCAGCCCTTAAATATTTACAAAGAGTATTTTTTTTTTATAAGTGTACGAGTTTGTTATTAGGTGCAAGTACTTTAAAACTATTTGGACAATCATTGTCCCATTAACAGTCCCTTTACAACTAAACATTTTACATTTCGACATGTAAACAATGGAGGCGTTATAAGTAATGTTAAGAGACTGAAAGCTAACGCACAGTACATGACTTTTAAACATACGACCTTACGACCAATTCTGCAAACACTAAAAAAGCATCAAGTACCACGCCATATAGGACGTTTTTTTTTCAAAATCGGTCGTAATGTCGTAAGACTAGAAGTCGTATAGTGCGTGATGGCCTTGACTCTTTCAGTATGGTAAAGTAATGTATTCGTATCTTACACTATTTCTAATGCAGGTATATTTGGCATCGCAATCTCTACTGTGGCACTTTTTACATCATGGATGGCATCCCTACGAATATCCGTTGGTCACACTATCTTGTCGATGTACAGACAGGTTATACTGATGTCACTCCTCGTTCTCACCAGACATGGAGCAGTTAAACGGCTCAATGAGTCCTGGAAAAATGCCCGAAAGTCTCAGGAAGACTTCTTGAGACGAATCCTCGAGGCCAACGGGCAGACCTACTATGCGAGGGACTTTGGGATCGCATCTGTGACGTCCCTGGCGGAACTTAAGCAGAAGCACCCATTGACGACATATGAACGGTACAGACCTTACGTAGATCGTATGGCCAAAGGCGAAGAGGGCGTCCTGACGGGCGAACCCGTGGAGCGGTTTGCGCTTACTTCCGGCACCACTGGAAAATCCAAAATGTTACCTTTCGGGAAGTCCTTCCGAAAAATGCATAATCAGATCGTGAAGTTGAACATTGACATACGGGTGAAGGAGTTTGGGGTCGGATTCCTACGGCGAGAGATGACCATCTACACCGCACCAACGGTCAGACATACAGAGGCTGGAATCAGGATGGGTCCAGCATCCATGAAAACGAAGTCAAATCAGCATCTTCTTGTGATATACTCCACCCCTGCCGAAGGGTTCCAGATAAGAGATCCCCATGATTCGGTGTACGTGCACCTGCTCTTTGGGTTCCGAGATCGTAACCTGTACAGTGTTGGATGCAACTTCACAACCAACCTGATGGCGGCTATGAGAATGGCGGAGCAACGCTGGCCGGACATCGTCCGCGACATCGAGACCGGAACGGTGACGACATCGAATGTTCCTCTGGAGATTCACCGGATCCTCGTTCGCGAGATGGGCGGCGGACATCCGGAGAGAGCTGCGGAGTTGAGGAGGGAATTCGAAAAGGGTTTTGTGGGAATCCTGAAGAGGGTATGGCCATACCTCAAGTTCGTACAGTGTATCGACGGCTCGGGACTTAAGGAAGAGCTCTTGAATTCTTATGCCAAAGGTAAACATCACTGACAGAACTGGTTTTAGTAATTAAAACACGATATAATCTATTCCCCTAAAATTAAGCAGAACACAATGCTCCATTGTAATTAAAGTGTCCGCACTGTTCAACATGTTCAATGAACGGCGTACGAATCTTTTGTCGTTTTACCGACTTTATTTTTCGAAAATAGTTTATATCATGTTTTAAGTAATGTAATACATGAAATAATTTGGGGAAAAATAACAAGTAAATGTATAAAGATGATAAACAAAATAACACCACTTGCACAAAGATTGACAAAACAAACCAACAGGGCATCAGTTTTCACATCCGTTGAAATTAGTTATAGAACGATAATCTATTATCATGTAAATTCCCTAGCACACCAAACACGGCACGGCATAACGGCATGGTAGTTAATACGCAGTATCTCGTTTGTTATTGGTCAGCGCGCTCCTCCGCGCAAAGGATGTTCAACAATTGGCCAATCACAGGGAAGACATCGCGAAAAAAACCGTGCCGTTATGCCGTGCCGTGTTTGATGTGCCCGGGCCTTAAGTTGAAACTGAACTCTGATATTTCCACAGGTTTGCCGTTATTTGGATTCATGTTCGCTGCCACAGAGGGCGTCCTTGGAGTTGACCTTTGGCCTCGACAACTTGGCAAGGATGAGTACGCCCTCTTGCCTTCCATATCAGTTATGGAATTCATTCCCGAAGCACACATGTAAGTGAAGACGTGATTACAAGAAATAGTGTTACTTCAATTTCCGCCATGGGAGCTGACTCTCAACAGTTTCCGGCAAGGTTGAGGTTCAAGTGCTCACAGCGGTTACTTACAAAGTGTCACATCAAGCTGAAGATTCTGCCCTAGCATCTTTAGCTTATATTAATTTATTAAATACAATGACTTAGTGTTAAATTTGTTCAACCTCTGTGGAGGGGCATTCCACATAGTTGTTCCTAACGATAGACAGAATTTGTTTTAAAGCGATAGACCAGTTTTGGGAGGAGGGCGCTTCAGATATTTAACTAGTTTGCGAGCTGCAGTAAAATTATTACCATAATGCAGTTTTTCAATAGTAAATTAGAGCATGTTCATAGTTTGTTTGAATGAAATCGACCTAAAAATGGCTTATCGCAAAATAAAAAAATCATGATGCGGTCGTTCTTCCTTACACAACATGCTTCACGTACAAAATGAACGCAAACTCACACATGTAAAGCAACTTGTGAATACATGAGCTCGTTTAACATCACTTTCCGCATCCCAGTCATTACGAATCTATACCGTTAAGTAGCAAAATTTCTTCTATAGCTCTCTCCGTCGAGTCCTACTCCCTACAAAATGCCGTGAACGGCAAGACCTTTTGTCCCCTGATTTTAACCACTGTATTCTCAAGTGAAATCGAAGACTCAAGTTTGTTACGGTACAATAAATTTGTACGTCATATATGAAAATGTGCGAATCACAATCGCAAGCCTGTACCGATTTGAGCCATTACAAAAGAACATTGAATTGACGTTTGACTTAATTTTACGGATTCAAATAGATTAATACGTGAATTTTGATTAATAAGTGAATTTTTTTTCGCCTAGATTGGCTCATAATATATGACTGAGCTTTTTATATGTTGTATTTCTGTTTTCACAGACATGAGGATCAGCCAGAAACCTTGTTCATCGACGAGCTTCAAATAGGCGGGGTCTATGAAGTCGCCGTTACTCAGATGTTCGGGATCTACAGATTCAGATGTGGTGACGTCATCAGGGTGAAACGGTATCATTTCGATACGCCGGTTGTTGAATTCATGTACAGGTAATGAGGCAAAAAAAACTCGTCCGTGGAGTGACGGGAGCCAGAGGATATTAGTACACGTTATGAGTTACAAATCCATATTGTCCTTCTACAGAATTAACACGTTGTTCAATAGAATGCCCGTTGAATTGGCGCTATGTCGGGATTTCTTTGTCTTTGGCTCCCGTCACTTCGTAAAAACACGGACGCAATTGTTTGGTTGTAAGTTATCATGCATCTGAAGTAAATTCTGCAAACTTTTTTTTGAATAATTACAAAGGTGTTAATTTTATGTCAAACGCAAGTTGTAAAATCATTCAAGTCTTAAAGGTCTATTTTCAATAATGCTTTACCGAAAAAAGATTTCCAAGTCTTGATAGATTTATTTTTTTAAATTCAAGGGTCTGTCTCACTAGCTAGTTGAAACAAAAGTTTTATTCTTAAGTCTTAAACAAAACCTTCATTTTGAGTCTGTATGCCTTAAAAATAAAACTTTTAAATTAAGAGAGGACTATCAACATTTAGCAGTCCCAGCCTGATCTCAAACCACATCACCAAATAATAATCATTGCTGTCTTAGTTTGTCCATCTGAAATGTGATATTCGAAGGTTAATTTTGTATAATTGTATGAATTTTGTCAATTGTATAAATTCAATAAACAAAACATTAATGTATAGTCCATAGTTCAAATTTATGATAATCCAGTTTGGCAGGAGGTGAGATCAGCCTTAAAATGTGACTGCCCCGTTATTCATAGGATCCCGGAAGCGACACGAATCTACACGACTCTTTGTTAATTCACAGTTAACTGCCTCCCAACAAAGAGTCGTGTTGAATCGTGTTGCTTCCGGGGCCCTATGTGACCGGGGCTTCACGGAACGCCGTATATTTTTTTTCTTTCGTTAGATCGGGTCAGATTCTGAATGTTCACGGTGAGAAAATCGATCAGCTCACGGTACACAGTGCAATCGAAACCGCGGTCAGAAGCTGGGATGACGTCACGCTGACGCAGTACGCGGTGGCTGAGAGTACATTATTGGAAAAACTCAGTAAGTTTCAATTCGTTTCAATTCGTATGAAAAATTATAAGAATAATCAAGGCAGAGGCGGGGGAGGGGGGGGGGTTGCATTCGAACCTTGGGACGAAATCTGAAATTGATCACCTACAGTATTTGATTTTAACAGGGGTGACGAAGCCATGAGCATGAATTATACTGGTCTTCTCGGATATCAGTCGGTGTCTACATCATTTGAATTCAATTCCAGTCTTTTGGAGTGTAACCACATTACGAACATCACCAGTACGACCATTCATCATACGTTGTCATTAACATCAACATTATCATTATCATCATCATCATCACCATCATTATCATCATCATCCTCATAGCCCTCCTCATCATCGTCATCATCATCATCATCATAATTGTTATCATCATCACTGGTCATCATCATCATCAACAACATCATCATCCCCATCATTACCATCATCACCATCATCATCATCATCACCAATATCATCATCATTATAATCACTTTCATCATCATTATCATTATCACCGCCATTACCATCATCATCATCATCATCATCATCATCATCACTGGTCATCATCATCATCATCATCATTACCATCATCACCATCATCATCATCAACACCAATATCATCATCATTATAATCACTTTCATCATTATCATTATCACCGCCATCACCATCATCATCATCATAACCATCAATATTACCATCATCATCACCATGATGAAAGTGATTGTGATGATCATCATTATCCGTCACCATCACCATCATTATCATCATCACCATCATCAATTGATAAGTAATCTCTACTAGAACCATAAGTGTCGACATCGACAACACCACCTAGCCAAACTTATCCACCAGTTGATCCATTAAATAACTTTTTCTACATCATAGATGCGGAACACTTTATTTCAGAAGATGATATGAAATCCACGAAATGAAGTGTTCCAAAAAGCTAAAATTCAAGATCTTGCGTTGGTAGGCACAGTCTTTACGCCCCGGTCACATAGGACCCCGGAATCAACACGATTCACCCCGACTCTTTGTTAATTCAGTTAACTGCCTCAGAACAAAGAGTCGGGGTGAATCGTGTTGCTTCGGGGTCCTATGTGACCGGGGCTTTAGGAATAATGTGTCCGTGGTACACTTTATTCAATTTGCATATGTATTTCGATAGTGCCTGTATATTGTCCTTACATTCGTTATTGCTTTGACATCAATCTAAATGCAATAACATAGGTCAGACAGCTTGATATGATATTCTTTAAATGACAAAATTATGTGTGACGTCTTTAATGTCCGTTTTCCCTTCACCGTTATCTCCATGACACATGCAGAATGCTGTTCAGTAAAGCAAGGAGTAGACCTTCGACCATACTACATTGTCTTTCTTGAAATCAGTCCCACTCCTGACACAGATAGCTGTATGGCTGGTATCTCGCTAGAGAAGGTAGGCGTTGTTATACGTGTTTCAGCTCCGGTCACATAGGACCACGAAGGCAACATGATTCACCCCGACTCGTTGTTCGGAGGCAGTTAACTGTGAATTAACAAATAGTCGGGGTGAATCGTGTTGCTTCCGGGGTCCTATGTGACCGGGGCATTAGTTCATGAAGGCAAGATAAGAGCCGTGAAGACTTTCAAACCAATTGGAGCGCAAAAATCAATAAAGAAATAGAAATAACGGGGAGGGAGTCAGGAGTTTCAATTGAGGCCCGTTTGAGAATAACACGGTTTAAAAATTCATGATCTTCATTACGGTTTTCATTTCTTTCTATTTTTGTTTTGGTTGTATAATGTACTAGGATAACCAAAAGTACTGTTTATATTTCAATTTGTATTCTTTTTATTTTATGTATTTATTTATTTGTTATTTATCTATTTATTTATTTATTTATTTATCTATTTATTATTATTATTATTATTATTATTATTTTTTTTTTTTGGGGGGGGGGGGGGCTGGTTGTCTGTAATTGTTTGGAGGTAGCAGGTCCAACGGATCATTACAATATAATAGGAGTACCAGTAATATAAATCTTATACAAGTATTCATTAGCAGATGTGGCGTGCGCCGTGAATCAAGCTGATTTTGACTGTCATATATCGATTGATAGTGGTCAGGTATCTGCACTGCGGGTTCAAGTCTCGATCACGACTTTTGGATGATGACGTTAAACGTCGATCATACTTTCTCCCTTCCTTTTCTCACGTAAATATTTAGGGTGTTTTCGAAACTGGTGGACGAAGGCTTTTTGAAGGAAATCGGTAAAAACGAGTGCATATTTTATGTGGACAGTGAATGACAAGTGCGCATCTTATGTTCACGTTATTTGTTGCGCATATCGGATGCGCACTCGCTTTCTAACGTCCACAAGCCTCCGTCCGCGAACTTCGAAAGCCCTCTGAAAATCAACTTTGAATTGTGCAATCTGTAAAACTAAATTCCTTCCTCTCGCACAAGCACAAGCAGATATGTACGTAAAAAATACTGTCATCTATTTTTTTTTGCTGTTATAACCATAGGTTGACAAGGAGCTATGTGAACAATCCTTCACATACAACTCATACCGTGAAAAAGGATGCATCTCTCTCCCTCTTGTACATATCGTGAAACCCGGCACATTTGATCGTCTGCACGACTTCATCATTAACAACAGCCAAACTTCTGCAAACACATACAAAGTTCCGAGAAAACTTCGTACGGTAGAAACGCTGAAACTCATGCTGGAGAATTCAATTCATAAATCTATGTGAACTGAGTAAACATCTGTCCTCTCAGGTACAAGAAGTTTTTTAACAGGAACAAAAAGGAACACAAAGATTGGTGAGCAGAACAAAAATATATGAGGAAATCGGACAGTTTTAAAAAGTTATGATTTTTTGATAATTGGTTAAAAAAATTGGGAATTCGGTGAACATTTTCAAACATGTCGTCATTTTGATGACGTCATGAATCACTACTAACCATCGTTCTGTTTTTATTTATGGTGCAGAATTTAGTATTTCTATGAAAAGATACAAAGTTTGAATGAATGCAATCATGCAAATATGGAATCTACAGTCATATTCATCATGAAAATATCCTTTTTGAGGCAATCATATTTTTAAAGGGAAAATATCATTTTATAACATTGATATGACTATGATTGTCAATTGTGCACATATGACGTCATGAGTTGCCAATTCGTCAACATATTTAAACATTATTATTATTATTATTATTATTGTTATTATTCATTCGTTACAATGTTAGCACAAGATACAGAGGTACAACTTTCTTATTATTTGTTCGATTTTCTCATTTTTTGTTCAGTTCATCTGATGTTGATGGCCCTGTCGAACAAATATCATTTTGGGGCAGTATCTTTATTCAAGCATATATTTTGCCATGATAATCTATATTCATAGACGAGACAACTGCATAGTCTCACTTTTCATTTGCTGAATGACTAAGAATATTCAAACTCAAATATTTTACTAAAACCGTTTTTATAACTGTGCGCGCACACGGGATTTGAAGACACGGGGGATCGACCAATTTGAATAAAAAGGCTTTAAGCTCTGCTAAACATTTCATCCGCGCACCCTAACTGCACCCATCGGGGGCTGACGAGCAAAGGAATGAAGGGTCATCAACTCAAATTTGGCGTCCATTGGGTGGGGGTGGGAGGCTCAACCCAGGTTTTAATATTACCGGCAGATAAGTGTCAAAACGAAATCCGGGCTCTAAAGCCGATTCAATGTTGTTTTTTTAAAATAGAGATTTAGAATGGATACAACTCTGTAAGCTGTCATTATTGCCACTTTCAATGTTGACTCGAAAAACTAAGAATTGTCATTATTATCCATGTTTTTTCGAATTGACGGGAGCCAAATTGTATTGCTGCATGAAGAAATTCATCCCAACATAGCGCCAATTCAATTGGCACATCATCGAACAATGTGTTAATTCTATAGGACATATTTCAATGGATTTGTAAATCATTTTGTGTAACAATGCCCTCTCTGACTCCCGTCACTTCGTGAGAGCACGGATGAGATATTCCTTTTAATTCTAAGCTACATGTAGTTTCAAAACAAATTTGTAGTGAACATACAGTGCTTACCTTGTTATAGCGAAATTGAGTCATTGGATCGTTAAATTGCTTGAGAACAATGTGAAATTGGCTAATAAATCTAAATATCCTTTATGAAAATCAATCGTTACGTACAAATACTACAGACTGGTCTCAAGCCCCCTCAAACCTATGCTAATTGAGACGGACGAAGTGCGAGCAATTGAAAAAACACGGAAGCTTATAAGTGCAGCACGAACGCAAGTTGTTCACCTCGACACGGCGCCTTTCCTGAAACGAGAAGACAACTTGTACAAACTCTCCCTCGCGCTACACGTAGAAGCTACCGTACTTTTCCAATAATGGTTCGCTTTCGTCCGCCTCATTTGTGTGAGGGGGTTTTTATGCATATATGTTTTGTTTCTGCATGTTATCGCATGATTGTGTGTGTGTGTGTGTATACGTGAGTTGATGCTGTATGTAGGCCTACCAACTATGTGAGGGGGAAATAAAATGTGCGGCATCAAGAAAATGTTTATTCATTTTACTGTCTGATTTTGATGTGCACAAAAGTATTGTATATTTTCTATCGAACAATAAACGCAATGTAATAATCATTCCCTATACCAATTATTGATGTTTGTACATTTGCCATTTTTACTAACTTATATACTTATAGAAATCATTTACTAGAGGTGTGCATATATTTACAGTTTGATCGATGTTAAAATCCGAAATGGACATTAAAAATTCTTTAAAAGTTTCAATACCTAATTGTGAGTTACTTCATTGCACCATTCGTTTTTTAGACCGCGTTTATATATGTAGTTTCATTCAAAATCGGTGTCATACGAATGAAGGAGGAGAATATGAATAAAGATATGGAGAACAAAGTTTGAACAAGATTCGTACAGTCTTGGTTTCGTATCTTTTCCAACTAAATCGCAACTTAGAATTTGATTTTTTGTTTACTTTCTTTGAAGAAAAATATCATTAATATCATCATTATTCTTTAAATAGATTTCCAGCAAAAAATACACCGAATTATGAATTAATAATTATGAATTATTATAATGTTGTGGGTGGAAAGCCCCTTAAACCTATGCAAATCGAGATGAACAAGGCTGACTAATTTGAAAAATATGGAAGCTTATACGTGCAGAACGAAGGCGGGTGGCTCAACTTAATTCTGCCCTTCTCGTCCTATTATAATAATGATAATGATTATAACAATAATTAGATAATAGATGATATAGCGCAGTCACTATACGGATATACTGCGCTGTGATGTTAAGTTCTGTGAACACGATATAAACTATTTCCGAAAAATTAAGTCGAACGCAATTAAATGCTCTGTTGTAATGCTATTGAAATCGGAACCGGCTTGTCATTGTTATGTCCGCACAGTTGAATATACGGCATACGGATCTATTGTCTGCGTTCGACTTAATTTTTTGAAAATAGTTTATATCGTGTTTGTGGATATTGTTACTGAAATAATGCATATATGTCCAAGATATTGAAAAGCTTCAAGAAATAAATGAGATTTCAACAAGCTTAAATTAAAAACAAAAACAGAGGAGATGATCTTATTTTTATTGGCAATTTGCTCCAGACTTTTGGAGCAGCACAGCTGAAAGCGCAGTCTTTAAATGTCACCCCCTTTTCAGGTGTGGAAGTTTAAGAATCAGTTTGTCCTGTCTATTTTGCAAATTGTGGGAATATTTGTTTGACTTAAAAGATACTAATTCAGACAAGTAATCGGGGGCCTGACCGTTCAGTGCCTTGTAGATGAGCAGCAAGATTTTGAATGCAATAATTTGTCTTACGGGCAACCAATGTAATTCTCCCTATCACATATAGTCGATATCACCCAATTCACATTTGATATGATATCGATATCACGCACTTTGGCTTTGGCACGCTCACTTCCGGGATCCATCTTGATTTCACTGTATACTATATACGAAATTTCAATCCATATTTATTTAGCGTAATTTCTTCATTTTGCGTCGGAAGCCCAGCATTGGGCCGCTTCGCAAAAGAAACCCAGAAAACAAATACATGCAGATATGAAAGAAAAATATATAAAATGATGCTTTAATTCGCAAAAATCGATGAAAAATATGACACTACAAGCCACTGACGAAGTTTACCATAAAAAGCCTATAGACTTTTGAAAACGCGCGAATGTTACCGGAAGTACCTGTGCGAAGAATCTGGGCCAAAATAATTAGTGCGCTGCAGGCGTTCACATTTTGAGAGCTATATGCGATAGGGAGAATTCAATAAGCACAAGGATAATGTGAGAACATTAGAAGAGTTGGACACAAGTCTTGCACATTATTATAGAAGGCGAGCTTTGCGGTGCACTTATAAGCTTCCGTAATATTTCAATTCTCCAGCCTTCATACGCCTCTATTGCGATGGGGGTTAGTAGCTATACATTTATCCCTGTTAAACAATTTACTCCACACATTTTACACTTCCTACCAAGTCAGCAATTTCCTATGCCGTAAGCCACGGTATTGTAACTTTCGATATGTTATATGATTTGTATTTCATATAAGAAAGAAGTAAAAATATAGTTGGTGGCATGTTAGACACTCTGGGCAGAAGAGATAAACGACAGGGACAAAGATTAAACAACTTTATTCAAGCTGTCACAATAGCTTCATGAACATGAACGTAGATTCCATGTTCATCCACCGATATTAGGTGCTACACCAGGTTAATATTTTCCACATGTACTATAAAATATATTTGTTGTGAATACTTGCATTAACCCTATTCCAACTGGGGGAAGGGGTCAATTTGACCCCCCCCCCCTCGACAAATTTCGCGATCACGCCGCCGCGCATATTTTTTCACCAGGAGAATCGTCGACTTTTTTCTTTCAAGGCTTGCGCAACTTTTAAGACTGTTTTCGCGAAAATCGGGCATGTAGATATGTCGCCGCGCCACTTTTGTACATGCATGTCAGACCGAAAATGGCTCAAAAACGTGATTTTGTGTGCAAAGTCAATGTAAATTGTGATTTCAGAATCCATAAAGATGTAGTTATTTTTTGTTTTATGGGCTGAGACTAATTTATTTCAGCACAAAAATGCTTCACAAATGTTCTGCAATAAATTTCATAGAAAAAAACCAGAAAACAAAATGTCGAAAAAACAAAGAAATACATAAGAAAATTCATAAAACAATAAAAAAACATAAGAAATAAATTGTCATTCCAAATTTTGTTCAAGCTGTGTCATGAGGGATATTGTAAAGAATATTCACACAAAAATTGAGGCTTCTAGGTGCTTTATTGAGGGAAATAGAGCAGAAAGTGTGATTTCATGCATAAATTTGCATAATTAATTATTTAAAAATAGAAATTATGAATTTTAGGAAAATCAAACCATAAAGTCTTGTAGTTTACACTTTGCTCTATAAGTGTGCAAAATTTCGCGGCGATTGGCGAGATCTGAAGGGGGGGGGGGTTAATTTTCCCCCCCCCCCCGTATAAACTTGGTCTCAAAAAGCCCAGTTAAAATAGGGTTAACGATATAGAAATGTATTTACTCCCATTCGTTTGTATCTTCTGCTTGATAGTGATGGATGTTAATCAAACGCATTTATTTCCACACCCACAAGTGTAAATGACAATGTGCATTATAAAATAAAACAATCACTGGCACTCAGAAAACAGAAAACAAATATAAAATACAGTCTTGAGCTGCAGCTACAAATTTAATGAAATCGAATAATATTTCATTAACTAGCAAAAAATTATCCCAAAGATATTGTAATGTAAATTTGTTAATATCCTATAATTTTTTGAACTACGCGCAAAGAAATTGAAAATATATTCACCCAGCAATACGCACTCATGATTCAATAGGCATAATTATTTGTAGAAAGAGGGTTTCAATCTTTGGCAAAAAGAGTAGCAAGCGAAATAACACATGAAGGGGATTTCCTTCGTAAAAGTGGCTAAAATAGGGGAAAACATTGTCACCTAACAAAGAAGAGAAAATTAACCCTAATGCACAAAATAAAGACACATTCCTAAAACTTTTTTTTCCTCTGTAAACAGAAACTGTGACATCAGGAGCTTGTAACATAAAACATGATATCAAACTTACGATAAATATCACTCGTAAGTTTATGGCAAAATGTTTACGAAAGAGATACAAATTATTATAAAAATTAATCATGTCTGTATGTTACAGGCCCAACATGGGTAACGAATGGAAGGGCAGAAGGAGGGNGGGGGAGGGCTTGTCAAGAAACCGATGCAACTTAACCTTTAGTTTCCTCTTTATGTATGTCAGCTCACAGGTAAATATGTGAATGTGCGGGTTCTTTTTCAATATATTTTTTTTGTAATTTGCCGTGGGAATGATCCATTTGGTCAATTTGTTAACCCCATAATAATATATCTTATTTACGGGTATGAACACATTCCTGCTAATCTTTTGTTATTTTGTTGTATGGGTGTTAAACATTAAGAGGTTAAAATTAAACAATATAGTGACTTATCACTGCTAACATTCAGGATGAAAAAAAAAATATCTGGTAAAACGTTGATACAATAATTGCTCTAATATCAACTGCAAACTGAAACTAATGCCCAAACTTAGCATGTACAGCCGCTGTACGTCTATTTAAATTTTTAGCAAAAAATCAATGAATAAATACATCAAGTAAGCAAGCATAAAGAGTGATATATTCAAGTATAGAATAAATAAAAGATGCGTGAAATGTATTGATTTCAGTATGCTTTACCCTCAACCATATTTCAGAAAAAAAACTACCATATTATGTGACATATTCTTTAATCACGCTCGTAGTCGATTGTAAGTAAAGAAAGCTTAAACGACATAATTATAAGGCCTAAATAATTCCTCTTCTATCACTTTTTTTCAATATCACATGCAGTTGTGATGCTATTCTACATAAAATGAAATTATATCTACTAGCTTAAACTGAAATAAGCTTTGTAGAACTAAATATTGTGCAAATAAACCGGCTTTGACCAATTTCCGAATAGTACTACTTTTCTGCTATTTCAGACTTGGCCAATGTTCGATAGTTGGTCCAGGCGTGTGTGCTTCATTTCCGGTCTGTTGAAAATAGAAAAATAATAGTGAAGCAAAACCATTATTACATCATGCTGCAATATAATTTTCGTACACTCTAATTTAGTGAATGTACATTAAATCATATTTTGTAATTGTTTAAAAATGCAATTGGTTAAAGGAGCATAGTAATTTTATAATTGAAAACAAAACACTCACAGTGAGATATTTGGTATCAACGGAGGATTGTTGACATAAAAAAGTGAGTGTATATCAGATGCGCACTCATTATATACCATCCACAACACTCCATCTATCAATTTCGAAAAACCCTTTTTCAGTCCAAATTTGACAGCTGGACCAAAAAAAAAACGTCCTCTGTTTACATTCCTGGTTTTTGTTTATTCCATTTAGTCGAGTGTGCTTTTCATCAATCTCCATATTTTACGCAGGGTACTTCATATCCGTCTATATTTGGTATGGTGATCAATTCTTGTTATAATGATGATGACTAAATCAAATGGAATCAAATCAAATCAAGAACAAGGAAAATAAATTCTAAATGGAATAATGGAAATTACTCACAAAAATTCAAGAGGGCGATGTTTTCTTCATGGTGAGGCTAATAACGCCTAATTGTGCCTGAAATGGAAAGAGAAATACAAGAATTAGATATCAACTATGCGGCATTCAAGGTAAACGCTTATTGCTAAAATAATACAGGATGCACATATTTTGTTAATAAGAAGACACAGTGATTGACACATATTGATCCTTAAACTAGATGAATCCTCGACTGCACATGGTCAAAATTTATGCCTCCGCCATCACGCAATCAGAAAGATATCTACGGCTTTATTGTTCCATGCCATCAGAAATCAAAAACATTTTTCAAATTTTGGGCACTGCGACCTTTGACCCTGTGAACCCAAAATCTCATCAGTTCTTCCTCACATAATTAGGCTATACACTAAGTTTGAAAGAAATTGGTTCAATTTTTCTGTTGTAAGTTGTTGTTGTTGTGAGGTTTTGGCACCTTTGACACAAAAAGGTCCTGTGTGCCATCTGTTGTAAGTTATAATAATAATGAGCTTTATCCGGTTTTTCTGCCCGGTGACCTTTGACCTTTGACCCACTGAACCCAAAATCTAATCAGTTCATCCTCACATGCTTATACATACTTGAGCCAAGTTTGGTCAAAATCTGTACAGCAGCTCTGAACTTATTGCGGTAACCATTATTAAATTGGGTGATTTTTGGCAAGTTTTCTGGCCCTGTGACCTTTGACCTTTGACCCATTGAACTCAAAATCTAATCAGTTCATCCTCGCCTGCTTATACATACCTGAGCCAAGTTTGGTCAAAATCTGTACAGCAGTTCTGAACTTATTGCGGTAACAAGCTATTTGGGTGATTTTTTACAAGTTTTTTGGCCCTGTGACCTTTGACCTTGGACCCATTGAACCCAAAATCTAATCAGTTCATCCTCACATGGTTATACATACTTGACCCAAGTTTGGTCAAAATCCATCAAGCGGTTCTGAACTTATTGCGATAACAAGGTCCGGACGGACGGACAGACAACCCGAAAACATAATGCCTCCGGCACCACCTTACGGTGGCGGAGGCATAAAAATATTGATCTAGAAATACCCTGGAGGTGACAATCAGACACAATCACCATCACAGACTCGGGACACCACGTCACTTTTGCTGCCCTGCAACCCCCATCAATAAACACTATTATATTCATAAACAACCACTACTACAACCACTAACAACGCTTTCACTAGCGCAGCCATACCACACAAGTCAAGCAGCAACAACACCACCGACAGCTGCTACCCTGTTCCATGGCCGACCCACACCTATGCGTATTTAGCCTGGGCTGGCCCAGGCTAAATATTTGGTTTGAGAGGGTTGGGATGGAAAACCTGCGGGTTATGGAGATTTAGTTCTCCTTTTCCATGCCCCGGCAGCCCTCTCAAACCAACTGCTGGTCTTAATCAATTATTCATTTACCTAGTTCTTTTACTCATACTGTAATTGTTTTGTTTTGAATTTGCCGAATAAATAATAATAATAATTTGGAAATTAAAAACGCTCCCTTGACACAAAAAGATGCAGGTCATACAGTTGACTGATGCTCGGCAAACACTTGTTGAGCGCTAGCCGAACATCAGTCCATCATTTGATACGAGCATGCTGTGCGTCCAGGGAGCGTTTAACAGAGTATAAAGTATTAAAAAAATTAACTGAAGAGGTTGTTCTTTAAAAAATTGTAAAAATGCATTTTCAACATTTGATGGGGTTTTCTTTTAAAACACTTGTATTAAAAGCATTTTTTAAAAATTGTTAGGGTCTTCTTAAAATAAACCAGAACAAAGTGCACTTTCCTGGTTTTGGGGTTCGTTTCTAATTTTACAAAAAAAGTTTCTTTGCTCAGTGTTCCAACTGATTGAAAGGGAAGGGATCTCTTGTCCTTTTGAAAATGAAAATTTCCTAACATGGAAAATTGAGGGACAAGTTATTTAGTCCCTCACAAGCTGATACAACATGGACAAAGGGACAACATTTTTGGTCCTTTTGAGAACAAGAGATAAATTGCACAACATGAAAAGCAGAGGGACAACATTTTCCGTCCCTAACAAGACACGAACACAAGCTGATAAAACATGGAGAAAGGGACAACATTTTTGGTCCTTTTGAGAACAAGAGATACATTGCCTCACATGAAAAGCAGAGGGACATTTTTCGTTCCTCATAAGAAATGAAAATTATGGAGAAAGGCACATGGAGAAAGGGTCAACATTTTGGTCTTTCTAAGAACAGGAAATAAATTGCCTAACGTAAAAAGCAGAGGGACATTTTTCATCCCTCATAGGAAATGAAGACAAGTTGATAAAGCATGGAGAAATGGACAACATTTTTGGTCCTTTTGAGAATGGGAGATAAATTGCCTAACGTGAAAAGTAGAGGGACATTTTCCGCCCCTCATAAGAAACGTAAACAAGCTGAAAAAACATGGAGAATTGGACAATAGTTATGGTCATTTTGAGAAGGGGAGATAAATTGCCCTAACGTGGAAAGCAGAGGGACAAAATTTTTAATCCCTCAGAAGAAATTAAAACAACCTGTTTAAACATGTAGAAATGGACAACATTTTTGGTCCTTTTGAGAACCGGAGATAAATTGCCTAACGTGAAAGCAGAGGGACAACGTTTTTCGTCCCTCACAAGAGAACGAAAAAGAAACTGCCTGTAACGTGAAAAGCAGAGGGACAACATTTTCGTCCCTCACAAGAGAACGAAAAAGAAATTGCCTAATGTGAAAAGCAGAGGCACAACATTTTCTGTCCTTCATAAGAAACGAAAACAAGCTGAGAAAACATGGAGAAATGGACAATATTTTTGGTCATATTAAGAACGGGAGATGAATTGCCTAACATGAAAAGCAGAGGGACAATATTTTTCGTTCCTCACAAGAAATGGAAAAAAGCTGATCAAATAGTAAGAAAGGGACAACATTTTTTGTCCTTTTGAAAACTGCAGATACATTGCCAAACGTGAAAAGCAAAGAGACGACATTGTTCGTCCGTCACAAGAGAACGAAAATAAATTCCCTACCGGGAAAAGCATAGGGACAACATTTTTCGTTCATTACAAGAAATGGAAACAAGCTGATGAAACAGGAAGAAAGGGACAACATTTTTCATCCTATTGAGAACGGGAGATAAATTGCCTATCGTGAAAAGCAGAGGGACAACATTTTTCATCCCTCATAAGAAATGAAAAGAAGCTGAGAAAACATGAATAAATGGACAATATTTTTGGTCACTTTTAAAACAGGAGATAAATTGCCTAACGTGAAAAGCAGAGGGACAACATTTTCCATCCGTCATAGGAAACGAACACAAGCTGAGAAAACATGGATCAATGGACAATATTTTTGGTCATTTTTAAAACGGGAGATAAATTGCCTAACGTGAAAGGCAGAGGGACAACATTTTCCGTCCCTCATACTAAAACAAGCTGAGAAAACATGGATAAATGGACAATATTTTTGGTCATTTCTAAAATGGGAGATAAATTGCCTAACGTGACAAGCAGAGGGACATTATTTTTTGTCCATTAAAAGAAATGGAAACAAGCTGATGAAAAAGGAAGAAAGGGACAGCTTTGGTCCTTTTGAGAACAGGAGATAAATTGCCTAACGTGAAAAGCAGAGGGGCAACATTTTTCGTCCCTCACAAGAATGAAAACAAGCTGATAAAACATGGAGAAATTGACATTTTTGGTCCTTTTGAGAACGGGGGATAAATTGCATAATGTGAAAAGCAGAGGCAAACATTTTTGGTCCCTCACTTGAAAAAGGAAAACAAATTGCCTAACGTGAAAAGCAGAGGGACAACATTTTTCGTCCCTAATAAAAGAGTGAGAAAAAATGGCCGGACATGAAAAGCAGAGGGACAACATTTTCTGTCCCTCATAAGAAACAAAAACAAGCTGATAAAACATGGAGAAATTGACATTTTTGGTCCTTCTGAGAACGGGAGATAAATTGCATAACGCGAAAAGCAGAGGCAAAATATTTTTCGTCCCTCACAAAATAAAATGAAAAAAAATCCTGCCTGACATAAAAGCAGAGGGACTAAAGTTTCCGTCTCTCAAAAGAAACGATAACAAGCTGATAAAACATGGAGAAATGGACAAAATTTTAGTCATATTAAGAACGGGAGATAAATTGCCTAACATGAAAAGCAGGACAACATTTTTCGTCCCTCACAAGAAACGGAAACAAGCTGATCAAAGTGTACTGGTGAATGTGTACTGGTGATTGTGATTGTGCGATGGTACTCGCAGTGGTGGTGGTGATAACCAACAACGGATTGATTTTATTTGATTTGATACATCTATTTAAACACGGTTAAAAATACCCAAATGGGTGGTCTCAGTGTTGCAGGTTGCGATATTGCATTTTTTTTTCTAGGTGTGCACTACCAAACCATTATACTCAGCACCATCTCATTAACCATCAGCATAAACGCCGCAGTCTCCTCAAATCTGCACAGCCCCATCGAAAAACAGCATGTGCTGAACTGGGTTTTTAACCGTGTTTAAATAAATGTATCAAATCAAATCAAACCAAATCAAATCAATCCATTGTTGGTTATCACAATCACCACCACCACCACTGCGACTACCATCGCAAACGCAATCACCAGTACACATTGGATCATTGAAGTTACAGAAGGTTGACAAAGGGAGACCAATAACGCATATTGTATGTGGATGAAAGTTTAATGTACTTCCCTCCAAGACAAGTCATTCAATCTGTATCAAAGAACAAAAAGAGAAAACACATTTCTAGTGCAATGCTCATAAATCTTGTCCTTAACTAAAACACATATCTTACTTCAGGTATAGTATATGTATCAACTTGATAATCAGAGTTTGAAATAAATTACCAAATTGGTGCATTAGCATTCAGAAATCAAAAGTTCTCCATAAATTTGGATAAAATTGTTAAGTAATAAAAGAATGCTATTTTCTTACTTTCTGAGCACCTCTCAAAGTTCTGTTGAGAAATTGCAATGCTTAGATTTAATAATCAAACAATCATTTAATCTCATATTTAATAGTTTGCTGTTATATGCAAATGATCTTGCTAAATTTTGGCGTCAGATAAATTGAACCCCTATAAGTAATAAATCCAGTAATTTAATATGTTGAACCAAACCCATGATACTTTCGATTAATTGGAATGTGATCTTCACAATGCTCTTGCATCCTTATCAAAATATACTAAAAACCAAACTCATGCATTTTTTGGCATGTCAATTTCCATTTATAAATATTTACTTGGAATAACCAGAATAAACAAGAACAAACTTCATTAAAGCTCCTATCATTTCCTGCCAAAGCTTATAACGTTCTGTAAATGTTACGTAACACAAGAAAAGCCATTTTGAGCTATAGAACCCAATTATTACAACCCTAGGCCTATTTGACCCACAGTGGAACCTGATTATGATGAGCATTACCAAAACAAACTCTGCCAAAAGAGGGCGATATTTATGATTGTAATATCTGTGCATTTAAATCCAAAACCTCATTATAGCAACATTCCACTGTAAAATGCTGTTTAACATCTCAGACTATATTTCAGGCTATTTCTTGACAGTCTCAAAAATACAGCTTTTATTAAAGGCAATCGTTTCTTTGCCTACGCTGTATTTTCTTTCAGACACATGAATAATTTGACCGAGCTTTTTCTCAGACCCTATGAGTTTGTAAATGAAAATGCCTATCAAAATGATTCTTTAACTTGTATCTCATTCTTTATACATTCTTTAATTTTGTATCCTTTGAAGCCGTGTTCTGTGGAAAATAAGATAATTTCTATGTTTGTTTATGAAATTAACACTTTTTCCCACGCTAAACTATGTAGCTTTGTAAACACACTGGTAGTTTTATGGTGCCAGCAAAATTGGAATCAAACTTAAATCTGTAAACATCCAAACTTCTATTTCATCAATTTCTTTCTTTTTAACATCATTCTTTACTTTGATTTTACATTTATCATACTACTCACTCTTTGGGCGGTATTGGACTCTCTACGTAGCAAAGAAATCTCCGGAATTTGGGAGATTTACATTCAACAATTCCCTACATCGTCAATATTTTGTGGCTGCGATGAATGCTGGGAAAAGTATGGTGTCCTCAGCCAGACAAAGAAATGGTGTCCTCGAAATCTGTTAAACAAGCTGTTTCACTGAAACACACATGCTATTCCCTCCATTAGCTTATTGACCGTCACATATGCAACGATCGTCAACATGGACCAGCTACCACCACCACCATCACCATCATCACCATCATCAGCACGTACATTACCACAAATACTTTTTATTTTTCGAGATTCATTAAAGAAACTCGTCGAAGCATGTATTTACTACGCTTTCTTAAAAGAAATCCATTCCTGTAAGCTAGCGTGCTGTCATTGACTGAAAAAATGAAATGGAAAAACAATCAGAGATTGAGCTAACATCTCTGGCTATTCCAGGATCCCCATCAGAAGGAGTCACTAGTAGTTTACAATTTCATGAGTTTAGAATGGATTGTAACATATAGCTAAAGTCACATTTTGTTCTTTTCATTAATCCTCATTCACTGAGATCTCAACAGTTTTAAGAGTGCGATCCCATTGAAAAGAAGAAAATCATATCTACCATGGCCTCCTTCTCCTCCTTGTTGTCCCCCTTGTCCTCCTCCTTGTCTTCTGTGTCCTCCATGTCCACCTTGTCCTCCATGTCCTCCTTGTCCTCCTCCTTGTCCCCCATGTCCACCTCTTTGTCCTCCATGCCCTCCTCCTTGTCCTCCTTGTCCTCCTCCTTGTCCCCCATGTCCTCCTCCTTGTCCTCCATGTCCACCTTGTCCTCCATGTCCACCTCCTTGTCCTCCCTGTCCTCCATGTCCACCTCCGTGTCCTCCATGTCCTCCTCCTTGTCCTCCACGTCCTCCTTGTCCCCCATGTCCTCCTCCTTGTCCTCCATGTCCACCTTGTCCTCCATGTCCACCTCCTTGTCCTCCATGTCCACCTCCGTGTCCTCCATGTCCTCCTCCTTGTCCTCCATGTCCACCTTGTCCTCCATGTCCACCTCCTTGTCCTCCATGTCCACCTCCGTGTCCTCCATGTCCTCCTCCTTGTCCTCCATGTCCTCCTCCTTGTCCTCCATGTCCTCCTCCTTGTCCTCCATGTCCTCCACCTTGTCCTCCTCCCTGTCCTCCATGTCCACCTCCTTGTCCACCATGCCATCCTCCTTGTCCTCCTCCTTGTCCTCCATGTCCTCCTTGTCCTCCACGTCCTCCTTGTCCTCCTCCGTGTCCTCCTTGTTTGCCTCCATGTCCACCTTGTCCTCCTCCTTGTCCTCCTCCTTGTCCCCCATGTCCACCTTGTCCTCCTTGTCCTCCATTTCGTCTTTGTCCGCCTCCACCTACCGACACAGTTTCAGCATCACCGATTTCCTCTTTTCTCTCACCTGAATATGGAAAATAAAAATGAGAATTATATTTATGCCCATCAGGGAGAAATAGAATGATCTTAAAAAAGGAATTCCTTATAGCCTAATTTCCTGTAAGCAACACAGAAATGGTCTGGATCTGTAATTTATTATGTCTTTTTTTCTTCTGAAAACAACTTTTATTCATTTATTAATTGTCCACTTAGCATTTGTAAGAAAAGACCAAAACAACATTGTGATAATACAACTATAATAACAGACATATAAAAATATCCAAAAGATGGGGAAACAGAGAGAAATGAAAGGAGATGTCTGATAAGAATGTTGTAATTGGAAAAAATATCTCTGTTCAAATTCGATGTGGATACATAATTTTGAAAAAAAGACATTTAGCATTCCAAAAGGCCCTGTTCTGGAAACTTGACGAAAATTACTTCTTTTTCTTATCTACTATGAAATGGTCCCCACCGCAAACATACATTATCACAAATGCATGGAAATAACTTGAAAATTTTCCTGATTTGAAATAACAATTGTTTTTGTATTTCTTGATCGAAAAAAGAGGACATGCACACACCCACACACACTAAAGTCTAATAACGGACAATTATTGGTTCTGTGTCTGATACCATTATTATTTTTTTAATATTGTCTCAGATACCACACAGTTTGCAAAATGTATTTTCTCTTCAGGCATTACTCAATTTTTGACTTTGAATTACTTTTGGACTTTGAATTACATTTGGTCATTATTTTTGTCCAAGAAATGGCTGGACAATAACAAATTGCTTTATTATTGTGTGTTCATGTGTGAATGTCGGTGCGTGTGCGTATGTTTAGCATGTGTTTGTGTGTATGAGATATGCTTGCATGTTTGAGGATATGTGTTAGTATCAATTTGTGTCCTTCTTTACCTTTTTCTTCTCTTTTAAAATCCATTTTGGTGTCCTCCATAACAATTTGTGTCAATGGGATATTGCATTTTTGCGGGATTGTGTGTTGTTCAGTCATGCGTGCAATTATTCACATGAAAAGGCTACCAAAATCAAGGCGAATTATTAATCTACCTGAATTTTCGTTTTTTCTTTTACCAATAACAGATGGAATTATTTTCATCACGTTAATCGACATACAATAAGTAAAATAGTATCCCTCGACGATAAACTTCAACCTCTTGCAGGCCCTACGAAACAGGCCCAAGGCAATCAATGATATTCACTAGCCAACAAATGAAAACTGCACTTTTCCAGAATACACCATTTCATTCATTACAACATTTTTGTGCTCCAAACAATACATTTCCAAAAATTTGGGGCATTTATTTTTACCCCGGCACTTTTGCAGAATTTGAAATACATAGCATCTTACCTCTTCCAGTATTTCCTCCTCGACGTCCAGTGTTCCTGCCCCGCAATCGACCTCCACCTCGACGTCGACCACCTCTTTGATCATTGACATCGGCGTCTCCACGATTTCCTAGTCGATTCCGTCTACGGTTACCTGACAATATGGAATTAGTTCAAATAATCAATTAAATCAAGGACATGATGAGAAATCAAATTATCTACATTCTGAATATCATGTGGTAGGAATATCCTAATGTTGGATAATATTTTGTGTAAGATACACAAAAACATGATATAGACTATTTCCGTAAAATTAAGTCAAACTCTAATTTAATGCTCCCTTGTAATGCTATTCAAATCTGAACCAGCTTGTGATTGTTGAGTCCGCTCAGTCCAATTTACGGCCTATGAATCTATTTAGTTTAGACCCATGGATCTAAAATATATAGTTTATATCATGTTCCAGTAAAAATGTACACAGAAGGTTAATAAGCATAGGGTTTTTAGTTCATTCAGATAAAAATATACTCCATTAAATACCCATTCCTGATAATAAGGAATTGGAACAATCAGCATTTTTACAAACCAATGTTGTCCTTTCCCACTGTACAAATACATAAAGTCATAAGATACAGTATTGCAAGTGATACAACACTTACTTAGCAAGTTTATTCCTTGTATTGATCCTTGGCACTTTCTCATGGCCTGTGAGGGCGCCTCTACTTCTTCACCTGGTTATTAAAAAATTTGATTAGATATTATACAGAAAAAAATCACATCGAAAAACAACCTCCTGGTCTATTTGATGTTAAATAGTAACAAACAAATTTGGCTAAGTTAGGTCACAGGATATATCTGTTTATATCTTATTTGTGAGTAATCGTGACCTATCAAGCTATATGATTGGTCAATTGGGGGTAATATGCTTACAAAATTATTTCCACTGGTGAACAAGCCAGAATATAAACAACCTATAATATAAAATGAGTTCAATATATTTTTTACTTCTCTTTTCGTCGGTAGAAACGCATAACCTATTAACCTGATATCATATCCAGATACCTAAACAAAGATGGCCATTTAATTGAAGTATTTTGCCCGCGGCCAGGTATTCGTCTACTTAAACCATTTGTAATTATTCATCCTGTTAAATCTGTGAATGAATTATAGCACTTGTCTTCCTGATATCGTCAAATGCCCTTCTCTACTAGTGGAAAAACTGCAATTCACAAGAAGAAATGGTTCGGTTGGTTGCAGTGATCACTGCAGCATTTTGATGACTAAGTAAGTGACTAACTGGGTTGAGAACCTAAGTAATTAAGACTTACCTCCTGTTCTTTTGATAAGAGAAATAAATTCATTATCACGAGCATATACTGCGAAAGTATATTTGAAATCTTCGAAATGGGCTGGGGGGGGGGAGGGGGGAGGTAGTGGATAGGAAAATGGTATTGCCAGGTGATCTTAAGACATTTAATTCTAACATACTTTCTTAGAGTTTGGAGTTATAAAATAACATGCTCTTCTCCAAACCAACAGATAATAAACTAAACAAAAGAAGCAAAGAAAAGGGCGTCTTGATGATATTTGCTTTATCTTTTCGTTTTCTCACAGAACATTGACCATATAAAATGTAAAAATATATATATTCACCATTCTTTTCAACGAGAAGGGAAAATCTGACTCGACATGGGCCCTCCACTTCAGCGTAAATCTTGAAGCACTTTCCTTGAATACCATCAAATCGGACTTTCACCCTTTCACCATCACTACTACCAGGGAATACCTGTAATGTCATGAAAAGTCAAATTTTGCAATGACGAAGTACTGTGCAAAACTATCCTACAATCTCTCATGGTGTTAACAAATAATAATAATAATAACCTGAAAGCCATTTGATTAGATAATCATCTGATATTTTGGAAGCTGCACACTTAAGGAGAACTGGTAATCCACCATCAGAAATGCTCTCTAGGAAGAGGGTGTCACCTTATTTGTTAAATAATTTGTTACTTCATTTTCATCAACGCAAAATAACAATTTAAAAAGTTCTCTCATGATATATTAATATCTTTCTGTCGCTGTAAAACTCTCATAAAGGTTTATCTTAGCAAGGTGCATTGCATCAATCATTCATCAATAACGAGCAGGTTGCTGATGAGTTATGTATGCTAAATTGCTTTTATCTTGCAAAGTACTGGATCAATTGACTTATAAACTCCAGACAAATAAGCCCCCTAATAACCCAACGTGATTGAAATATCCCAATGGGATTAGGGTTAAAATAATGAACACTATATTACTCCTGCTGAATAAGCTCAATACTATTTCTATTGTCAACAATGTTAACTATTCCTTTGAAGGACCGCACAAGTGAATTTAAAAATGGTTTCTCATACCATAGGCTCTCCCTGGTCGTTAAGAATGAACTGACAGACATCGTTATCACCATCGCCATCATCTGAGCATTCAGAGCAGTACTCAATCATGACACTATCAACAGTGTCCTGATCGCTGGCTGGTTTGATCAGCAAGCCATTGACCGTCTCCCCTTCATCCGTTTCAATGAGCACAACGCTTTCTTCGGGCGTGAGGTCTCCAAAAGCGTTTTCTGGAATAATGAATTCATAAATGACACTCAATTGAAAATTGTCAGTTGCTTTTAACTAGGCGACTCTCCACAAAACAAATACATAAATGTATTCACGTTATTAAAATGATGCGGGAAAACATTAATTTGACACTTTTAACTATCTTGTTTCCGTGAGATACTTAGTTGACATATCGGAATGCCCGCAATAGTGTTAGGAGAGAAACGCATACATGTATACACAGAAGTGGACAAACAGACATAAAAACGCAGAGACATACATACATGCATCTTTTAGAATCCCTAAATAAAATTGCGGAAAATATTTTGTTGCCGTAACTTCTTGCGTCTCTTTGTCTTTTTTGTATCCTCTGATGTTTTTTTCCAAAAGAGGGTGATCCTAAATTATCCTTTATTTCCTTTCTAATCCATTCTGTCAACTTTTTTCAAGTGTTGAATGTTCATTCAACTACGTTCTTACCTGGGCATGTTAATTTTTCTTAAGCACTTTCAGCTCTATACAATTTAATGGCATCAATTTATTGTAACATTTGCAATATGTTCCGGATTACTTTGGAAACCTCATATTTTTTTAAAATATTAGTAATTCCTTCTAACACTAAATTACCTTTGAAATCATATCAAAATCTCTAACTTTGCAATATGCCTTAGAATGTTTTTATTCTGTTAATTATTAGTAGCAACTCAGTGTAATACAACTTTTGCCAGTTCATCATAAGTTTTAGATCACTTCCCTTTCATAATATATCTGATCTATTATCTTTTAAATGTATCTTTCTGTAAATATTATTCCTCGTGTTTTAAATGCATCTTGTGTAAATGCTTTCATAATTTCGCCTTTCCCTGCACGGAATGTTGAATGATGGAAAATAACCACAAATACAAATAGACATAAGCACTCATGCATACACACACATAAACAGACAAACACACACAAAAGTATGAACATACAAAGTCTAATGGCGTGTCTATCCGATTATTTTAGCAATCGTACTAAACAGAAAACATTAAAATTGTTATAGGAATTTTGCAGAATTCGAGGTATATATCAATTTACCTTCTCGATTATTTCCTCCTCGACGACCAGCGTTACTGCCCGGCAATCGACCTCCACCTCGCCGTCGACCGCCTCCTTGATCATTGACATCGGCATCTCCACGATTTCCTAATCGATTCCGTCGACGGTTACCTGATGACATGGAATTTTTTTCGAATAATCAAATCAAGGACATGAGAAATTAAATTATCCACATTCTGAATTTTGTATGGTAGACATATACTAATGTTGGATAATATTTTGCATGTGATATACAAAGCAAAACTGTACACAAAAAGTTAATAAACATAGGGTTTATCAGTTTATTTAATTGAAGTAAAATGACAAAGAAATGACGTAAACACAAAAGAATATAGAAAGAGCTAAACAAGAAGGAGAGAAAGAAAGAACAGGATGTGAGGGGCAGCTAATCACAGAGCAAGGAGGGAAGAAGAAAGGAACTCCAATTATATGTACTTGAACAAAATAAATCTTTGCTTATGATTCTGCTAGGATCGAAAGCTCAAGCTCTTTCTTTACTTCCTTTTACTCCGAAGCTCTCCATTATCGGATGAACAGTTTCAGGAGTTCTCATTACTCAGATAAAATATACTCCAATAAATATTGTTTCCTGATAACAAGGAATTGGGAGAAAATGCATTTTTACAAACAAATGTCCTTTCCCACTGTACAAATACATAATATCATAAGATACAGTATCGCAAGTGATAAAAACACTTACCTAGCAAGTTTATTCCTCGTCTTGATCCTTGGCACTTTCTCATGGCCTGTGAGGGTGCCTCTACTTCTTCACCTGGATATTAAACAATTTGATTAAATATTATACAGAAAAAATCACATCGTGCATTGTAAAATAAGCTCCTGGTCTATTTGATGTTAAATAGTAACAAATAATTGTTGACATCAGTAACAAATTTGGCTACGTTAGGTCACAGGATATATCTGTTAATAACTTATATGTGAGTAATCGTGACCTATCAAGCAATATGATTGGTCAATTGGGAATAATATGCTTAAAAATTATTTCCACTGGTGAACAAACTATAATATAAACAACCTATAATATAAAATTAGTTTAATATATTTTTCACATCTCTTTTCGTCGGTAGAAACGCATAACCTATTAACCTGAAATCATATCCGGATACCTAAACAAAGATGGCCATTTAATTGAAGTATTTTGCTAGCGGCCAGGTATTCGTCTACTTAAACCATTTGTAATTATCCATCCTGTTAAATCTGTGAATGAACTATAGCACTTGTCTTCCTGACATCATTAAATACCCTTCTCTACTTGTGGAAAACCTGCAAATCACAAGAAGAAATGGTCCGGGTGGTTGCAGTAATCACTGCAGCATTTTGATGTGCATGACTGAGCAAGTGATTAACTGGGTTGAGAACCTAAGTTATTTAGACTTACTTTCTGTTCTTTTGATAAGAGAAGTAAATTCATTATCACGAGCATATATATACTGCGAAAGTATATTTGAAATCTTCGAAATGGGCTGGGGGGGGGGGGGAGGTAGTGGATAGAAAAATGGTATTGCCAGGTGATCTTAAGACATTTAATTCTAACATACTTTCTTAGAGTTTGGAGTTATAAAATAACATGCTCTTCTCCAAACCAACAGATAATAAACTAAACAAAAGAAGCAAAGAAAAGGGCGTCTTGATGATATTTGCTTTATCTTTTCGTTTTCTCACAGAACATTGACCATATAAAATGTAAAAATATATATATTCACCATTCTTTTCAACGAGAAGGGAAAATCTGACTCGACATGGGCCCTCCACTTCAGCGTAAATCTTGAAGCACTTTCCTTGAATACCATCAAATCGGACTTTCACCCTTTCACCATCACTACTACCAGGGAATACCTGTAATGTCATGAAAAGTCAAATTTTGCAATGACAAAGTACTGTGCAAAACTATCCCACAATCTCTCATAGTGTTAACAAATAACCTGGAAGCCATTTGATTAGATAATTATCTGATATTTTGGAAGCTGCACACTTAAGGAGAACTGGTAATCCACCATCAGAAATCCTCTCTAGGGAGGGGTGTTACCTTATTTGTTAAATAATTTGTTGTTTACTACAATACTTCATTTTCATCAACGCAACATAACAATTTAAAAAGTTCTCTCATGATATATTAATATCTTTCTGTCGCTGTAAAACTCTCATAAAGTTTATCTTAGCAAGGTGCATTGCATCAATAATTCATCAATAACGAGCCGGTTGCTGATGAGTTATGTATGCTAAATTGCTTTTATATTGCAAAGTACTGGATTAATTGACTTATAAACTCCAGACAACTCTTGTTTGGTCAAATGTTTAGAAACATTAACCCTAATCCCAATGACATTTTTCGCGTAAAGTCTGAAACGCAAAAAGCACACGCCATAGCTTTTTCTTACTTTTATGTTTCAAGCCTTGCGCAACTTTTGAGATCAATTTCGTGACAACCCGGTATGTGGTAACGGCG
This sequence comes from Temnopleurus reevesii, assembly GCA_036244855.1. Taxonomy (NCBI): domain Eukaryota; kingdom Metazoa; phylum Echinodermata; class Echinoidea; order Temnopleuroida; family Temnopleuridae; genus Temnopleurus; species Temnopleurus reevesii. The sequence goes on along the minus strand of BQKZ01000574.1, from coordinate 13,959 downwards.
GTATGCGCATCAACAGCGAAGATCAGAGGGAAGGGGGGGGGGGTGCAAATAAACCCCCCGATAACCCAACGTGATTGAAATATCCCAACAGGATTAGGGTTAAAATAATGAACACTATATTACTTCTCCTGAATAAGCTCAATACTATTTCTATTGTCTACAATGTTAACTATTCCTTTTAAGGACCGTACAAGTGAATTTAAAAATGGTTTCTCATACCATAGGCTCTCCCTGGTCGTTAAGAATGAACTGACAGACATCGTTATCACCATCGCCATCATCTGAGCATTCAGAGCAGTACTCAATCATGACACTATCAACGGTGTCCTGATCGCTGGCTGGTTTGATCAGCAAGCCATTGACCGTCTCCCCTTCATCCGTTTCAATGAGCACGACGCTCTCTCCAGCCGTGAGGTCTTCAAAGGCGTTTCCTGGAATAATGAAATCATAAATGACACTCAATTGAAAATTGTCAGTTGCTTTTAACTAGGCGACTAGCCACAAAACAAATGCATAATAGAAATGTATTCAGGTAATTAAAATGATGCTGGAAAGCATTAATTTGACGGTTGTAACTATCTCGTTTCAGTGGGATACTTAGTTAACATATTGGAATGCCCGAAATAATGTTTGTAGAGAAACGCACGTATACACACAGTCCGACAGACATAAAAACGCAGAGAGACACATACATACACACATGCATCCTTAAGAATCCCTAAATAAAATTGAGGAAATTATTTTGTTGCTGTAACTTCATGCGCCTCTTTGTCTTTTTTGTATCCTCTTATGTGTTTGCCAAAAGAGGGTGATCCTGAATTATCCTTTATTTCCTTTCTAATCCATTCTGTCAACTTTTTTAAAGTGTTGAATGTTCGTTGAACCACATTCTTACCTGGGCATGTTAATCTTCCTTAAAGCACTTTCAGCTCCATACAATTTAATACGATTCAATGGCATCAATTTATTGAAACATTTTCAATATGTTCCGGATTACTTTGGAAACCTATTTTTTTTTTACAATATTAGTAATTCCTTTTAACACTAAATTACCTTTGAAATCATATCAAAATCTCCAACTTTACAATATTCCTTAGAATTTTTTTTTATTCTGTTATTTATTAGTAGCAACTTAGTGTAATACAACTTTTGCCAGTTCATCATAAGTTTCAGATCACTTCCCTTTCATAATATATCTGATCTATTATCTTTTAAATGTATCTTCCTGTAAATATTATTCGTGTTTGAAATGCATCTTGTGTAAATGCTTTCATAATTTCGCTTTTCCCTGCTCTAAATGTTGAATGATGGAAAATAAACACAAATACAAATAGACATAAGCACACATGCATACACACACACAAACAGACAAACACACAAAAGGATAAACATACAAAGTCTAATGGCGTGTCTATCTGATTTATTTTAGCAATCGTACTAAAGAGAAAACATTAAAATTGTTATACGAATTTTGCAGAATTCAAGGTATATATCAATTTACCTTCTCGATTATTTCCTCGACGACCAGCGTTACTGCCCAGCAATCGACCTCCACCTCGGCGTCGACCGCCTCCTTGATCATTGACATCGGCATTTCCACGATTTCCTAATCGATTCTGTCGACGGTTACCTGATGACATGGAATTTTTTCAAATAATCAAATCAAGGACATGAGAACTTAAATTATCCACATTCTGAATTTTGTGTGGTAGGCATATACTAATGTTGGATAATATTTTGCATTTGATATTCAAAGCCAAAATGTACACAAAAGGTTAATAAATATAGGGTTCATCAGTTCATTTAATTGATGAAGTAAAATGACAAAGAAATGACATGAACACACTAGTATATAGAAAAACCTAAACAAGAAGGAGAGAAAGAAGGAACAGGATGTGAGGGGCAGCCAAATACAGAACAAGGAGGGAAGAAGAAAGGAACTCCAATTACATGTACTTGAACAAAGAAATATTTGCTTATGATTCTGCTAGGATCGAAAGCTGAAGCTCTTTTTTTTACTTCATTTTACTCCAAAGCTCTCCATTATAGGATAAACAGTTTCAGGAGTTCTCATTATTTATTTACTTAATTCATTAATATAAAATATACTCCATTAAATATTGTTTCCTGATAAGAAGGAATTGGAAGAAAATACATTTTTACGAACAAAGGCTGTCATTTCTCACCGTACAGATACATAATGTCATAAGATACAGTATAATTGTAAGTGATAAAAACACCTACTTAGCAAGTTTATTCCTCGTCTTGATCCTTGGCACTTTCTCATGGCCTGTGAGGGTGCCTCTACTTCTTCACCTGGTTATTAAAGAATTTAATAAAATATTATACAGTTAAAATCACATCGTTCATTGTAAAATAAACTCTTAGTCTATTTGAGATATATCTGTTTATATCTTATTTGTAAAGTAATAAAGCTGAATGATTGGTAAATTGAGAATAATATGCTTAAAAATCATTTCCACTACAGGAGAAGCTTCTAAAATGAGTTTGATATACTTATCAGAAATCTTTTTATCAGTAGAAATGCACAACGTTACACCCTGCAGAACCCATGAAGCAGACAGTGTTATTTGTGATGGACTGCGGTATTCGTGGTTCGTATTAGGTCTGTGTGAAATCGTATCCGGGTACCTTAAAGCCGAAGTATAGTTTTGGTGAAAGCGAATATTTTTATCACCAGATTTTGTCTTCAAATCTATGTGAAATGAAATATAGTATCATAAACATATTGCACAAAAGATTGTGCGAGACATGAACGAGTTTTGAAAAAGCTATAACCTAAAATATGAACATTTTTATAGCGTGGTGCTTCACCACAATAAAGGACAACTTCCCATGCTCAGAATTGGATAAAAATTTAAGAATTTAATTGTTGTGTGTATCGATAACGAGCAAAATAATGCTATGACCAAGAGAGGGCGCTAAATATGATTTAACGGTCAAATTCAAATTTTCAAAAGAATCAGTTCATAAAAAAAAGATGCTATGCTCTCCAAATGTGTATAAGAATTACACGTCATGATAAAAATCCCCCAAATTCACATTTCTTCATCTTAATCAAAACTGTACTTGAGCTTTAACAAAGATGGCCATTTATTTTGCTGTCGGCTAGGTTTTCTTTAACTTTAACTATTTGTCTTGTTATATCTGTGAATAAATTATAGCACATTGGCTTCCTGTTACATTAAATACCCTAATCTACTTGTGGAAATACTTCGATTCAGGAGAAGTGGCCCAAGCTGTTGCCATGATCCGGATAAGTGACTGGCTGGGATGAATATCTGTGTAATTTAGACTTGCTTTCTGTTCTTTTTCTCACATAAATGAATGTAATATCCCAAGCATTTCCTGGGAATGCAATGTAATATATTTCCAAACAACTTAGTTGAATTCCAATTCAATGTTCCTTTATAATGCTATTTAAATCGGAATCAGCATGTTACTGTTGTGTCTGCATAGTTCAATACACAGCGCACTGCTCTATTGGCGAACGGCTCTATTGTCCATGGCCCACTTTAATTGCAGTGGAAATTGTTTATTTCGTGTTTGCGAAAGTATATTGGAATTAGGAATCTTCAGATGGGCTGAAGAAGGAAGTGTTTTTTCCTCGGGAGGGAGGGGGGGGGGGGTGGGCTTTGCCCCTCATAAAAATAGTATTGCCAGTCCACTCCAAGCGATCTTATTTTTTGATACACTTTTACCAAGCTTAGAATATTTGAATAATATGTCTTTTCATTAACAGAGATTGAAGTAATCGAAAGGGTGCGTTGATAGGATGTGCTCTATCATTACATTTTCTTGCGAAAAATTACGGACACTTAGAAAATATAGTACCATAGAAAACGAAAGTATATATATGTATATATTCACCGTTCTTTTCAACGAGAAGAGAAAACCTGACTCGACATGGGCCCTCCACTTCAGCTTAAATCTTGAAGCACTTTCCTTGAATACCATCAAATCGGACTTTCACCCTTTCACCATCATTACTACCAGGGAATACCTGTAATGTCATGTAAATTAACAATTTCAAAAGCAACGATTTATCACGTTTCATTTTACGTACCATAAATTGAATGGAAATCACATGACGTAAGCTTGCTGTCAATGAAATTGTCCATGAGTTAACTAAAATCCTTTCAGGGGACAGAAGAGCGAGCAAGTAAGCAACAAGCGCTTTTATCTGCAGAAGGATGGATAAGACCCTTCTGAGCAACCTGGGCTCTGGTAATCCACTATTAGAAATGCTCTCAAGGGAGGGGGTGTTACCTCATTTGTCGAATAATTTTTTATGCCTCCGCCACTGTAAGGTGGTGGCGGAGGCATTATGTTTTCGGAGTGTCCGTCATTGCGTGTGTGCATGCGTTCATCCGTCCAAAACTTGTTACCATGATAATTTCAGAACTGCTGGACGGATTTCGACCAAACTTACCTCAAGTATGTGAGGATGAACTGAATAGATTTTGGGATCAGGGAGTCAAAGGTAAAAGGACCAAAAACTTTTAAAAAATCACCCAAAATAGCTTTTTCCATGATAACTTAAAGGGATAAACAATCCGTCATCTACGGAGGATTTTCTCCTATTATCGGAAAAACGAATGCTATTGCCCAGAGCCCTGCAGCACAGTTTCGGAAAAGGATTTAAATGTCAATCAACCATTATCTAACCCTGTCCAATTATTCAGTCAGCTTGAAAAGTAATCAGACAATGTTATAGGCAAAATATCTATAGAGACCGATGCGAATTGTTTTTGGTTGTTAGGTAATTGGCGCCACTCTGTCTGGATGTGGTCATGCCCCCTGGGATCTATGATAGAGGGAAAATTCCCTCAGAATGATTAGTCTCAATAAATAGTCCATGTTTATGTGTTTAGAATGCCTCCACAATGTCTATGCATATACGTTTAGGTAGAATGGATAACATAATTACTTCTTGCGAGACTATAGGGTACGGGGATTCTTTCAAATCCGAACCTTTCATTTCAAGCTTCGGTCGAACTCGTATCCGAGTGAGCGGGCTGGGTCTAGAGTGAGGTTTGTATACGAGTCAATGTAAATTCCTTTCTATTACGTAATCCCAGTAGATCTGACTTTACGTCCCCTTTAAGAGCTGCGGGATGGATTTTGACCAAACTTGGCTCACGTATGTATAAGCGTGAGAGGGTTAAGTGATTAGATTTTGGGCTCAGAGGGGAAAGGTCAAATATTACAGGGCCAAAAAAAAATGGTAAAAAATCACCCAAAATAGCTTGTTACTGCTATAACTTCAGATTAAGTGAACAAATTATTGCCAAACCTAGCTCAATAATGTTAAGCGTGGGAAGATGAACTGATTAGATTTTGGGTTCAAGGGGCCAAAGGTCACAGGGCCAAAAAAACCTGTAAAAGATCACCAAAAAAGCTCATTACTGCTTTAACTTCAGACAAATGGAACCAATTTCTTTCAAACTTAGCTCAATTATGTATTAGCATGTGTGGAAGAAGTGATGAGATTTGCGGTTCACAGGGTACATGTTCACACTGCCTGGAATTTGAAAAAAATCCCCCCAAATGTTTGGGTTTTCTGATGGCAAGGAACAAGCAATAATATCGTTCTGATCACTTGATGACGGAGTCATAAATTTCGACAACGCGTGGTTGAGGATTCATCCTGATCTAGTTGTTAACAATAATATTTAATTTTTATCAATGCAACGTAAAAATTGAAAATGTTCTTTCAATACTTTTAAACGGCTTGTGTAATATATTGAAATCTTTCTGTTTAAGCAGCTCTCCATGACGAATAATGCTCCTTTTTTTTGTTTTTTGAAGGCATTATTTGCAATGCCAAATCATTGCAAAATCTTGTTAAATATATGCAATAATTTTGATATATATATAAAACTAAGAATGGAAGTATGGCAGAAAAAAAATAAACATTTACTATCCCCCTCGAAAAAAGACCCTTAGAAAACATTGTTAAACTGCTGTAGCTGTAACTCTCGGCATATATTCAAAAGTATCTTCAAAAGTACCGGTCGGTGTTTCACAAATCGTTCTTAACCCAAAAAAGACTGGGGGGCAAGACGTTTTGCACGATAAGTCTGAAACACAAAATTATTTCACTTCAAATTTTTTAGATCCCGCAACATTTGGGACCAAAGTTAGTGCACCTGGATTTACGGTAGCCACGCGACACATATTTGAAAAAAAGTTAGTCAACCCCCAACTTGCCTGAAAACGTGATTTTGTGTGCAAAGTCAATGCAAATTGAGTTTTCTGTTACAAATCATAAAGGTAACAATATTCTCACTTTTCCTGGCAGGAATCTTTTTATTTAGGGAAAGATATGCTTTTAATGCTTCCTTCAATAATTTTTCAGCGAAAGAACAATGACAAACAAAAGGTTAAAAAAACAATAAATTACATAAGAAAATGAAAAATTTTCAGCATTTTTTTCCACCTAAATATTCCCAATTACAAGAGAAACATGCATGCCAAAAATTAAAACTGTAGAATGATTATTCTGGGACTTAAAGAGATGATTAATTAAGATGCATTTGCACATAAAGTCGCATGATTAATGAATTTGGGAAATTATCCCGAAAAACAAACTATAAGGTCTTCGAGTTTACATTCCACTCTACCAGCGTGCAAATTTACGCGGCGACTGCGCAACTGACGATCGAGATCTCAGGGGGATGTCCCCCAGTTTTCCTAGCATCCAAAATAGCCCAGTCTTTTTAGGGTTAAAGTTACGCACAACTTGAACAAAGACTGGGGTACGTTAACGAGTGTAATATGCGTAACATTCTTGATCATTCGGCACAAGAACTAATACCAGTCGTTCTTAAAGTCTTTCGCAACGTGGTGAAACACTACCCTGGACCAATGAAATTGTAAACCTGAGGAAATTGCTGTTTTGGGAAACTGTTTAGAATGATCAACACTACTTCTGCTGTACCAACTAAATATTATATTGATTGTCGACAATGTTAGCCATTGATTTTAATAAACGTATTTTGGAAATGGTTTCTCATACCATAGGCTCTCCCTGGTCGTTAAGAATGAACTGACAGACATCGTTATCACCATCGCCATCATCTGAGCATTCAGAGCAATACTCAATCATGACACTATCAACGGTGTCCTGATCGCTGGCTGGTTTGATCAGCAAGCCATTGACCGTCTCCCCTTCATCCGTTTCAATGAGCACAACGCTTTCTTCGGGCGTGAGGTCTCTAAAAGCGTTTTCTGGAATAATGAATTCACAAATGACACTCAATTGAAAATTTTCAGTACCTTTTAACTAGGCGACTCTCTCCAAAAAACAAATGCATAATAGAAATGTATTCAGGGGATTAAAATGATGCGGGAAAGCATTAATTTGACGCTTGTAACTATCTCGTTTCCGTGAGATACTTAGTTGACATATCGCAATGCCCGCAATAGTGTTAGGAGAGAAACGCATACATGTATACACAGAAGTGGACAAACAGACATAAAAACGCAGAGACATACATAAATACATACATACATGCATCTTTTAGAATCCCTAAATAAAATTGAGGAAAATAATTTGTTGCCATAACTTCTTGCGTCCCTTTGTCTTTTTTGCATCCTCTTATGTGTTTGCCAAAAGAGGGTGATCCTGAATTATCCTTCATTTCCTTTCTAATCCATTCTGTCAACTTTTTTCAAGTATTGAATGTTCGTTGAACCACATTCTTACCTGGGAATGTTAATTTTTCTTAAGCACTTTCAGCTCTATACAATTTAATGGCATCAATTTATTGAAACATTTGCAATATGTTTCGGATTACTTTGGAAATCTCATATTTTTTTTAAAAATATTAGTAATTTCTTTTAACAATAAATTACCTTTGAAATCATAGCAACTCAGTGTAACACAACTTTTGCCAGTTCGTCATAAGTTTTAGATCACTTTCCTTTCATAAAATATCCGATCTATTATCTTTTAAATGTATCTTTCTGTAAATATTATTAATCGTGTTTTAAATGCATCTTGTGTAAATGTTTTTATAATTTCGCCTTTCCCTGCACGGAATGTTGAATGATGGAAAATAAACACAAATGCAAAATAGACATAAACACACACGCATACACGCATAAACAGATAAACACACACAAAAGTATAAACATACAAAGTCTAATGGTGTGTCTATCCGAATATTTTAGCAATCGTACTAAACGGAAAACATTAAAATTGTTATAGTAATTTTGCAGAATTAGAGGTATATATCAATTTACCATCTCGATTATTTCCTCCTCGACGACCAGCGTTACTGCCCAACAATCGACCTCCACCTCGCCTTCGACTGCCTCCTTGATCATTGACATCGGCGTCTCCACGATTTCCTAATCGATTCCGTCGACGGTTACCTGATAACATGGAATTTTTTCAAATAATAAAATCAAGGACATGATGACAAATTAAATTCTCTACATTCTGAATTTTGTGTGGTAAGCATATACTAATATTGGATAATATTTTGCATTTGATATTCAAAGCAAAAATGTACAAAAAAGGTTCATAAACATATAGGGTTTAATCAGTTTATTTAACTGAAGTAAAATGACAAAGAAATGACGTGAACACACAAGTATTTAGAAAAAGATAAACAAGGAGGGAAGAAGAAAGGAATTCCAATTACATGTACTTGAACAAAATAAATCTTAATTTGCTTATGATTCTGCTTGGTTCGAAAGCTCAAGCTCTTTTTTGACTTCATTTTACTCCAAAGCTCTCCATTATCGGATTAACTGTTTCATGAGTTCTCATTATTCAGATAAAATATACTCCATTAAATATTGTTTCCTGATAACAAGGAATTGGGAGAAAATGCATTTTTACAAACAAAGGCTGTCCTTTCCCATCGTACAAATACATAATGTCATAAGATACAGTATCGCAAGGGATAAAAACACTTACTTAGCAAGTTTATTCCTCGTCTTGATCCTTGGCACTTTCTCATGGCCTGTGAGGGCGCCTCTACTTCTTCACCTGGTTATTAGAAAATTTGATTAAATATTATACAGAAAAAATCATATCTAACATCGTAAAATGAGCTCTTGGTCTTTTTGATGTTAAATAGTAATGAATTATTGCTAGCATCGTTAACAAATTTGACTACCTTAGGTTACAGGATAAATCTGTGTATATCTTATTTCTAAAGTAATAAAGCTGAATGATTGGTAAATTGAGGAAGATGGTTAAAAATCATTTTCACTAGTGAACAAGCTTCTAAAATGAGTTTGATATACTTTTCACATCTCTTTTCCTCAGTAGAAATGCACAACCTCACACCCTGCAGACCCCGGGAAGCAGACAGTGTTATTTGTGGTGGACTGCGGTATTCGTGGTTCGTATTAGGTCTGTGTGCAATTGTATCCGGGTACCTAAACAAAGATGGCCATTTATTTTGCCGTTGGCTAGGTTTTCTATTACTTTGACTATTTGTCTTGTTATATCTGTGAATAAATTATAGCACATAAGCTTCCTGTTACACTAAATACCCTAATCTACTAGTGGAAATACTGCGATTCAGGAGAAGTGGCCCGGGCAGTTGCCATGATCCGGATAAGTGACTGGCTGGGATGAATATCTGAGTAATTTACACTTTCTTTCTGTTCTTTTTCTCACATAAATAAATGTAATATCCCAAGCATTTCCTGGGAACACGATGTAATCTGCTTCCGAAAAGCTAAGTTGAACGCCAATTCAATGCTTCTTTGTAATGCTATTTAAATCGGAACCAGCTTGTTACTGTGGTGTCTGCATACTTCAATACACAACATACTGCTCCATCGGCGAATGGCTCCATTGTACATGGCCCACTTTAATTGCAGTGGAAATTGTATATATCCTGTTTGCGAAAGCATATTAAAATTAAGAATCTTCAGATGGGCTGGCGAAGGAAACGTTTTTCCTCGGGAGGGGGGGGGGGGGGGGTGGGCTTTGCCCCTCATAAAAATAGTATTGCCAGTCCACTCCAAGCGATCTTATTTTTTGATACACTTTTACCAAGCTTAGAATATTTGAATAATATGTCTTTTCATTAACAGAGATTGAAGTAATCGAAAGGGTGCGTTGATAGGATGTGCTCTATCATTACATTTTCTCACAAAACGTTATAGACAGTTAGAAAATAGAGTACCATAGAAAATGAAAGTATATAATATATATTCACCGTTCTTTTCAACGAGAAGAGAAAATCTGACTCGACATGGGCCCTCCACTTCAGCATATATCTTGAAGCACTTTCCTTGAATACCATCAAATTGGACTTTCACCTTTTCACCATCAGTACTACCAGGGAATATCTGTAATGTCAGGTAAATTAACAATTTGTAATAGACCAAAAAATTCCTATTAAACAGCAAAGAAGCTGCACATTTTAGGAGAACTGGGCACTGTTGCCCAAAGAGGAGACAAGAAAGAGACAGGATATCTCTTGAAGATATCTTTCACCACTAAGTTGTCAATGATTTTCCATTGCACGAACGGATGCTAGCATGCTCGTTGCCAAAGTTTCGCCTTACTCACAGGATTAGGTAATATCTATATTTCAGCAAACATTATTATTTTAATGCAGCATAATTCTGAGAAGAGCACTACAGACTTCTCATTGGTTTATTTGATTAGTTAATTACACATCTTATGGCATCAGAACTTGCAGGGGGTTATTGAGGCTTTATATATTTTGCTAAACATATTTAATATTTCGACAAGAATTCATAATATGCGTTTGATAAAATTTATTATCATTTACAATACCTATCAATTCCGCATAAGATCCTTTAAATAATCATTTTGATAAATCATACTGCTAACATTGTATTCCTAATGTATCCTAATGTATTCTATATTAATCTCTGTATTTACGTGTCTTCACCAGTAATTGGTTTGAGAGGGTTGGGATGGAAAACCTGCAGCTTATGGAGATTAAGTTCTCCTTTTCCACGCCCCGGCAGCCCTCTCAAACCAACTGCTGGTCCTAAATGATTATTCTTTTATCTTTGTATCCTTTACTTTTACTGTAATTGTTTTGTTTTGAATTTGCCAAATAGATAATAATAATGATAATAATAACTGGCAAATTTTAAACAATGATTTATATCCATCATGAACAATAAATTCAATGTTCAATGACGAAAACAGCTGCCTTGATTTTTCTTCGAAAGTCACAAACAAATGCTACATGAACTTCAGGCACCCCTATTTCGTTAGTCTAAAGATTAGACATAGGACAACCATCGAATTGTTCCATAGTACAATTTTACCTGATTTTTATCCCAGGTTTTGCTCTTAATTAGTTAGAATGAAATATTTCATACATATTTCATGAAAAAATACTATCGCTAATTTTGTTAAACTTGATAAAAAATGATAGAATTAACAATGTAAAATTGTTTGAAGAAAAAAAAGCTTTTGCTCAGTCCTCTTCAGGACTATTTCTTGAAAGATTACCCCACACCACATGGTGCAACCGCAAATCTTTTTGAATGTAAAATTGTTTATTCTTTTAACAGGATCTACATTCACGAAAGAAACTTTCTAATACTATGACAAGCTGATATAAACAAATGTGTTTGAGCTTTTAAAACGGAGTATATCCCCTAAAATATTGTGTATTGTGTTTCTGTGTCCATGGCAATCATATCCATTTCTATGAAATAATTACCCTATTTTGCATGAAAATAGGCGATAAATCTTTGCATATTTCTTCTGCTGGGCAACTTTACGGTTTGTTTCTCAATTTATATTGTGAAATAACAATAATTCAGTAAATGTTCTTGATTCTTGGTATTTTAAAATGGTCTCCTGAAATTTACAAATTAAAATACGATTTGCTCCAAATCTCACTGAATTAGGACATTCAAATATGATTGAGCAACTGTTTATTACGTTTCATTTTACGTACCATAAATTGAATGAAAATCACATGACGTACGCTTGCTAAAAGATAAGACAGCTCTTGTTGTGTCATAATTCGCTGTCAATGAAATTGTCCATAAACTAGAATGCTTTTACAAGACAGATTAGCAAACAAGTATGCGATAAGCGCTTTTATCCAGCACAGGATAGCTAAGACCCTTCTGAGCAACCGGGCCCTGGTAATCCACCATTAGAAGTGCTCTCTAGGCAGGAGGGGTTACCTTATTTGTTGAATAATCTTTTGTTAACTAAAATATTTCATTTTCATTAACGCAACACAATTATTGAAAAAGTTCTTTCAATACTTTTAAAACGTCTTGTGTAATATATTAATATCATTCTGGCAAAGCAACCCTTAATGACGAGCACTCTTCCTTTATGTTTGAAGACATATATATATATATATATTTGCCATATGTTTGCAAAATAGTGTTACATATATGCGATAATTATATATATATATATATAACACTAACAATGGCAGTATGTTAGAAAAGAATAAACATTTACTATCCCCACCAAAAAACCGTAATAAAAACTATGGTTAAACTGTTGTTGCCGTAACTCTCGGCATACATTCGTCTTTTCACGGTGTGTTGTGTTCATTCATGAATAATCGATCGGTAGCTAAAGAATGTTTGAAATGGTATCTTGTATCTTGAAAAGTACTGGGCTGTGTTTCGCCAATTGATCTTAAAGTTACGCACAACGTGAATAAAGACTGGGGTACGTTAACGAGTGTAATACGCATTCGTGATCATTCGGCACATGAACTGATACCAGTCATGGGTAAAGTCGTTCTTAAAGTCTTTCGTGAAACACCACCCTGGACCAATGAACTTGTAAACTTTAAGCAATTCCTGTTTTAGGATACTGTTTAGAATTTATTCTTGCCATCGACAATAGGCGATTTTAAACGATATCCCACGATATCTTTGATATTGGTATATTGACGTTGGGGAGGAAACTTCTGGTTTGGGAAGATAATGCACGATCGGTGTCTCTCATTTCGGAAAATTGCTGATTTTTCTGCATTAAACATCCTTGAGGTACTTGGTACTGCATCAAAGAAACACATAATGGTGTTATAATAGTTAATATAAGGAAATATTTGAAATGAAGTGTTATAAAAGATGATTTTTCAATCTAAAACCTGGCAAAGTGGAACGCACATGCACGAATGTCTGTTAGCGCTAGTAAGTATCCCGCCTTACATGTCTTGTTTATGGTGAAAACTGCATAACGCCATCTGCGCTTCTAAATTTTCTTTTATTGTCGGTGGCAAGAATTATCAACACTACTTCTTCTGAATCAGCTAATTTTTGTTTTGATTGTCGACAATATTAACCATAGCTTTAACTCTTTCTTTGCCACGTTCGCCGATCGGCACGTCCGTAAACGTGCCACGTTCGCCGATCGGCACAGTTATATATGGTACTATTGTAAATGCGTGTTGCTCATTGAAGCATTCATTGTTGACTGCAGTTCCGCTTTATATGCGTGCATTATCAATGCGGCTTTCTCATCAGATGATTTTCTACATCGATTTCCATAGGATATTTTTGAGTATTTTGAGCGTTTTCTTTGAGTCTTTCGAGGTCTAAAATGGCCCCTGGTGGTAAGAGACAGCAACTGTTCAGCCTGGAGGAGGCTCGCGAACTGGTGACTTCGGCAGATTGGAGGAGGGACTCTGACTCGGAGGCGGAGGAGAGCAGTGAATACGAGTCTAGTGACGAGAGTGTACTGTCCAGTCCCACACGTAGCGTTTCGATGTGATGATTAGTTAGGCGCCACATCCAAATTATACCACCCCGAGAAGCTGCAGCCCGCACACCAGGACACGGTCATTAAAATCCGGAAGTACCTCCGGCCCCGCTGCACGCAGCGCGCTGAGCAGCTTGTGGAGGTGTTTTTAACAACCTCGGCCTCTCGCAGCTTCCCGAACTCGGCGAGAAGCTGCAGCGAGCGGACTCCCATTCATTCACCTTTCCTGCTCGGGG
>BQKZ01000573.1:119129-135317 GCA_036244855.1 Temnopleurus reevesii | reverse complement strand
TGCACTTAGGTTTATTCAGTGCTCCTATGAACCAGATCTCCCATGAAGTACTGCACAGATATTTCGGAGTAAAGTTTGGCTTCGTGAATTCAGTTTGTCTATTGGGTGGTTTGGTTGGCGGAGTGATTTTTCCGCCTGTCATATATGGCCTGCTGGAAAGATATGGACTTGAGGGCGCCCTTATATGTTTAGGAGCAATTTATTTGAACTGTGTGCCCATCGCAGCAACCTTCCGAGACCCGAGAGGGAATGACTTTTCTTCTATTCCATCGATCAGTGATAAAGGATCAACTGATAGTATACCAATGAAACCATCGTATACGTACCATGAAGATGAAGGTCACTGTCAATCAAAACCCAATGCGTCAGAAGAAAATATTGATCCATTGATGACGGACATTGAGGATGCTTCTAATGGAAGCTTTCGCTCGCGCAAAAGTGGTATATTACGGAATTTCTTATGGACTACGTTAAATATTAGAGTATTGGTGAATGAGAAAGCGTTTACTGTTCTGTTCTTGCCATGCAAGTATATAATACAAGTCGTGATGGTTGCATGGATTTTGTTCGTTGTTTCATTTGCGATGGCCAAAGGTCTACCTGAGTCAATGGCGACGTACTTACCGATCGCAGGATCAGTAGGCGGCTTCCTCAACCAAGGGATAGTTACCATTCTCCTGCATTACAGACCCCATTTAGGTGCCGCAATCTTCACAGTCAACATGAGTTCTGTTGCCTTAGTCTTCTTCCTCTATCCGGTCAGTTCTTCTTTCGTCCATCTTTTGATTTGTTCCTTCTTTGTTGGCGGTGGAATCTTCGGAGGGTTTCCTGCTACCTACTCTGTCTTGGTGTCTTACGTCGCAGCTGAAAACTTCGACAGCATGTTGTCTGTAAAGTTCTTTGTGACTGGAATCGCAGTAGTATCTTCCGGATATATGGCAGGTATGTTACTATTAAACGTTATTAACCGTTCTAAAATCTTATACAGCTGGAATAGGATTTTTTTTTAAATACATCTTGACGTCTTCTCAGAAATCATTATCGAAAGCATTATTTATATTGAAAAAAAATGGTGAGAAAGGTAATTGACTATTGAATGTCGAGGGTTTGAACGTGCTGCCCTAGTCGTCTTTGAACTCTGGCTCCTTGGCCATAACTATATTAGGGTCCCTTCTTCCCAGTAAATTACACTCTCACTTTTCACATTAATTTGTGTGATTTTAAAGATGTATATAATACGAAGGAAATATCCTGATTGGAAAACCAACGAAATATGGCTGTCACCTGGCTGTGTGGGAATATACATGGTCAAGGGGTGCATATCAAATTCAAGTTTATCCTTTTTTGCTTTATAATTTGTTGACAGCTTTCTTATCTTTCTGTTTCATCCCTAGGTACTCTTTACGACATAAGTGGTTCATTTGATGAAGTCTTCATGGTATTGGGAGGAATGAGCCTTGCTGCAGTATTATTAACGGTTGCCTTGGTGATGTGTAAACGAATAAAGATGAAACATGTGCACAATGTTGTTAAGACTGGATAGTAAACTCACAAAGAAATCAGCATTATTTGGTAACGCGATTATTAAAACAATATATGTATTAAGGAATTCCTTTATTATATTCCATAACATATCAATATCATAATTATTCACTGCTTGATCTAACCCAAGAATGATATGAATGATAAAAATACATCAGTTTTATGTATATCTTATTCTTTTCCTTTGTTCCTTGATTCGGACAGACAGTTCGAATGGTTATTATGATACTTGTATTTTTAACAAAGCATTACTTATACATTACTAAATCTTGTATCCGGAAAAAATACATACGAGGGCCAATTATATACAAATTATGATATGCAAAAAAAGTACTGTTTAGTTTATCATCATAGAAAGTAGCATTTTCTGGAAAAACCTGATGAATATTCATAAAGATTTGCTCAATGCCTTCAAAATGAACCAGGGCTCATAACGTTTAGGCATCACTCCAGAGATCAACGGGCAGGGTTTGTGTATCATGTGTGACATGTCATGATTCACATGCGTTACGTCACAGAAAATGGCCTAAGAGTGATGTTGATAAGTAAAATGTCCAACCGACAGTCCAAGATGTGCTGGATTTGAAGAAATATGACATTCTTTCGTGAGTTTGGAATATCGTTCCTTAGCATATCCTTAATCATTGCTGTATCTTCAGTTGTTAATTGGATGTTCATATTATAAAAAAAAACACTAACCGAGTTTGATAATGGAAGTAGGCCCTAAACTTGTTCTCATGACACGCATTTCATAGCATTTTAAGTTGATCATTTCTTAACCCCATAAAATCACGACGTAAAATAAATTGGACTACCAACCATCTTTTATCCATTGATCTTCGTATTGATTTTAACATACATGCGATTTTGAAAAAAAAAATATTCTTGGAAAAAAATGTCAGATTTAAAAAAGTAGATTATTTATCAAAAATAGTTGTCAAACAGATGCCATGAAGGCGTCATCATGACGTCATCATGAATATCATCCATGTCGCCAGCATTACAACATCATCGTCGTAGGTGTAACCATGGTAATCATCGTCTTCTATTTCTTGGTGTTGAATTTTCCAAACATGACTTTCTCCAGCCCCATGGGTGGACTTTCCAGCACCAATGACATGATCAAAGCTGCCGCGTATGAGAACACGAGATTACCCACGTAGAAGTAGCTCTAGATAAATGACAGTGAACAAATAGAAATAAAACAATATATTATAACATAAATAATTGCAAATTATTGCCCTCAAATCGCTCTCAGATTATATGCGAAAATAATTAGAATTATGCTTTTATTGATGGGCAATTTCACCGGGACAAATATTGAATTATATGCCATTTGAGCAACATTTTTGTCTGTTATACCTCAGTAGTAGAATTTCAATGACCGGAAAACCTCTTATGATGTAATGTAAGGTAAAACTTATTACACTGGTCAACAGCAAATTTGTTGTCTGTGATTTTTTAGCCGATTTATGGTGAATCTGATGCGCTGAATCCAAAAAGTTTTCGAGCTATCCCCACATGTTGTTTTTTGCATTTTGTTCACATGGACGCATGGGTGGAGCACTTATGGAAGGTGTTGGTGGGATAAAATGACATGGTAAATTAATATTTTGGTTATAAATGATTACATAAATAGAAAGAAATATTAAGATTAAAGAATTATGGGTGATTATGTTGAAAATGGCCCAGTTTTGAGTCATGAAACCTCAAAATCCTCCAAAAATTGGATGGGGCAAAGCATAACCTTATTCTATCCAAATCAAACGGGTAGAGCAGCTAAAATATTTTTTCAAGCAGTAGAATATGAATCTACAAAATAAAATTTAAAAAAGTTGAGGAAAATTGGACAGGGAAGGAGAAAATTATGCATTTTTTAATCATATGAAAAATTCATAAAAATGCCAAAATCACTAGACAAATTTGCAAATTTAGAGACATTATTGACGGGATATATTGCTCTTCTAACCCTTTACCTATGGATAATAAAACTGTTTTCATCTTTTGTTCTCTTAAATTGTAAAGCGCTATGATACTCTCTGTTTTTAGCGCTATATAAATAATCAATATTATTATTATTATTATTATAAGAATGAATACCGATACTAATAAAACTCATGATTTTCATATTTTTAAAAGAAATTTAACAATATGAACGTTTTGATATTTCCATATTTCTGAATATATACCTATAGAATGTTTATTTACTAAAACAATCGCGTTTCACAATATTTCATCACTTTGAGTACATATAAAGTCATATATTCTCAATTCTTTTATATGAACATGATATCATGGTAGAGTTGGTAATAAATGACGTCCCGAAAATTGTCAATTTGTCTACAATGATAATTTTGTTTTAATCATTTTTTTAATTATCTAAAAAAATCATAATTTTCACATTACTTGTTAGTTTTTCCTAAATTTTTTGTTTTGTTATGTAATATATATTCTAATGTTGTAAAATAAATATTTTGGCTTGTCTTACCATTTAATTTTTGTCCAGTATGAATATACATTGCCCCATCCAATTTTCTTGAGGATTTTGAGGTTTCCCAGCTTCAAACTGAGCCGTTTGCAACACAATTACTCAAAATTATTGGACCTGAATATCTATTGCCTTTAATATAATCATTTTAAGCAAAATTATTAATTTGCTATGACTATTCACCCCACAAAACGCTTCAAAAGTGCTCCACATCTTTGTCCATGTTAACAAAACATGAAAAACAACATGTGGGGATAGCTCGAAAACTTGACCTGATTGAGCGAAACCAATGTGATATTTGGATTCAGCGCATAATTTTCACCCTAAACCAGCTCAAAAATCGCAGACAACTTTCAAAAAGTAAAATTTTGTTGACCAGTGTTATCAATGGGATTGAAGAAAGTGATATTGTCCACTGGACAGCTCCAAGTTAAGAAGAATGCAGTGAATGGAATTACAACATAGTCAATAAGAAATTGAAAACATTGAGAATATTTTGAAGAAAAATTCCAAAATCTGTCTAATGCTTAATATAAATAAAGAGAACTGCTAAAACTTCTTATCCAATAATAGAGAGCTGTGGAGTAAAATGAAGTCAAAAAAGAGCTTCAAAAATATGTTATACATGTTATAGTCAAATTATCCTCAAAATGCTGTCTTCAAGAAAAATTTCAGATCAATCAATGAAATAAGCAATTAAGTATAATGAGCATACAATAATAGTTTCAGTTTCAGTCTAGTTAATTAAAAACAGACCACATGTAGAGGTGCTGAATGAAGCGAGAGACCAATTATATCTAACATATAAAATCGCTTTTTCAAAGTAAGATTTACCAATAAATACGTCTTTACGAAGTAAATTTAAATATCGCAAATTCCAAATCAAATACCCTATCAATAACATTATTTTCAGTGAAAAAAAAGAATAATGAAAAAAAAACATGACAAGTAATTTCAACTGAATGAATTGTTTAACAAATTATGCGTTGAAATAGACACGTTTTCTCAATCGGGCGTGTGACTCGGGTGAAAGGGCGTCAATTTCGTGATGGATCCGGTGTGGGCATCTGGTTACAGTTGTAGATTTTTAGTCTACATACTGAATTAAATCGTGAAAATGACTATTTGTGAAGAATTGTGTTTATTTGAAAACTCTAAGCTACTTTTATCAAAACGGCTAAACTGGCTTTATGTTTTTGTCAGTCTTTCTTTTCATAGTACGTTTTTCCAGTCCAGATATGAAACGTCATTTCTTTTTAAAAGACATTTACTTTCTTTAACATTGATACCCGATCACCAAAAATCTTGCGATGTTATATTTGCATGGTATTACTCTTCCTGTAATAATCTTTTTCGCTCCTTTCCATACATTTCATAAGCACGATAAGAGAGAGGTCAATATTGACCAAGGCCATGGTCATTAATTGACCAGGAGTCATGCTATAAACGGATATGACATGCAGACCCCATTATAAACGGTCAGTTATCAATTACATCCGGAGTAAATCGAATTATTATTGTATAATGACCTTGAGTGACCACTTTCAATGCATTGTCGACACACTGATGAAATAAAATGTGGTAACTTTTAACTTTTCATATCATTATCCCGACCATTTATTTTACTTAGATTTACTATCAAATACTTCCAAACTTTTAAAGTTCATAAAAACAATCGCTATTTTGCGACATCATCAATCTGCTAAGTTGCATAATCGCGGCTCGCCTGGTAAATAAAGAAGTTGACCCCCCCCCCCCTTCCAGCGAAGGGGGCGAATCAATCGAGCTAAACATTTACGAGAGGCATTTAAACACATTTCCCCAGCAGTTTTATTTATAAGACATTTGTAAATTGACCATTAAATTAAAAAGTTAGAAAAGGGTCATTTAAGAAAAAACATTGCGCTTTACATATATATCAACCCATTTAAAATCAACTAACGAACCAATTGAAGAAATCCCAGGAGCGATGAACAATGATTTAATTTGTTATGATAGTTAAAGTTTAAACTCTTGCTCAATTTATGATCCGATCGCATGTTTGACGACCAATGGCTTGTTACGTTCCGAATCTTGTAACATAGCGGGTTATTATTTTACCAGAACAGTTCAACTTACGAAGTGCAGATAATCAAAATGGTAGAGAGTCTTGTTGAATGTGACAGCGCTGAAGATGAGTGTAGGATGGATAAGATAAGCACAGTATGTGAGTCGAGCTAAGGGGATCCAGAAAGACCAGTCCAGCAACACACCGATAGGACCTGTCGAGAAACAGAAAAGAGGTATACATATTACTTCAAAATTAGTATATTATGATTGCTATATGTGAAGACTAAAATTGCACTTTTGCTCGAAAGTAAATATTTCTGAGTTGCGTTTTATAAAGCTGTTCATAGAACTACGCATGGCTCTACGCATGATTGGTAACTCATTCTTGTGTGCTAACTCATTGACATAGTGGTAATTGGGAGCAGGGAAGTGTCACCAGTCGTCCTTAGAGTCGTCTGTAGCTCTATTGGAAAACAAAGTTAGATTCGTTGTTCAAATATTTGTTCTGTCATTATCAAATTGGCCAAGAAATTACGTTACGTATTTTTTTAATCTCCATTCAGAGTGAATATGCGTATCAAAAAGTTCTTTTNGAGTGAATATGCGTATCAAAAAGTTCTTTTTATAAATACACTAATTAGAGAAAGTTATGGATCACCTTGTTATTGTTTCACCTCACTATGATTCACTTTCAGGAAAGTGGAGCGAAAATCATCATACAACAACTGAAGTCACTCAAGTACGAATAAAAAAGGACATTTTGTTTTGAACCACGCCAGAAAGTTTCAATAAATTCGATATATTTTAACCCTTATTAATAATGTTTATACAGATCTAATAGTTTATTTGTATTTCAGGAAGATCCAAAATTGGGGGCCAGTTATCTTCATAACGGCACAATTAATGCTGGTATAGTTAAATGTCTGAAGTATATCATACCTATAGTCCAATTAAGGATCAAGTGAATAAGTGTTTCTTTCTCCCCTTCGAAGCTCCCTTCATCAGTTCATTGCACTAAGGGGGTGTTGCTCAAAAGTTGCAATTGATCGCAAGTTGCAGTTGATCGGAACGCGCCAATCAAAATCATTGTTTCATGCGCGTCTTGTTAAATGCGTACACCGCGCGCGAATGAAAATGCGCGTTACAATGTGCAAAGTTGCAGTTGATTTGCAGTTGATTTTGAGCAACACCCCATAAGTTAGGTATGTGTTTGTCACCCGCTATTCAAAGGCCGACTAACACCTTTACGTCTTTAGCCTGAGTCGGCCCAGCGGTTTTGGAAATTAATAACGCTCCCTTGATGTACAATGACGCATGTCATGCGGTGGACTGACGCTCGTCGTAAACTCGTCGACTGCAAGCCGAACGTCAGTCCACCGTCGGATCTGCGTATAATGTGCGTCCATGGAACGTCTTTAATTTCCAAAAAACGCTTGGCCGACGCAGGCCAAAACATAAATGTGTGAGTTGGCCTTTAGAGAACTGCAGTGAGCTTGTAAGAGGAGTAAGAAACAGCTATTCAACCAGTCCCAAGTATATACTGCCTAGTCCTTAACATGAACTACATCAATACCATGTGTGAGATGATTGGACCTGTTCCTAGTACGGAGAATTATACACGAATCCATTGACCAATACTGGCAAAAGTGGCAGCATACTGCTGTCATGTACCTTGATTAGGAAAGATCTAATTCTTTGTATATGCGAGCGGGGAGCTCTGAGTAAGATATGCTCAAATGTAAACCAATCAGTGGATTGTCTATTACTATGAGAATCAAACAAACATTAGGTGGTTTTAAAATATGCATTTAACCATGGGAAGTATAACTACCTCCATATCCATTAAGACAAGCAAAGATGATCCAAGCGATACCAACACCCCACGATACACGACTTAATGTAAGATAGATGACCGACTCCCATTGCTCTATGTAACGATTCAGACATCCATATGCCCCGTAGACCACGGCGAAGAGAGTACCAAGAGCACAGATCCATCCTCCAAGCACCAGGATCTAGAAGAACAAATCAATTGATGATAATTCCATTACAGAATAACAAACAAACAAAACAAAAAGAAGAACAAACGAACAAACAACAACAAGTAGTCTACACGCCATTATTGAGTTTGAACAGAGAATTACAGGATTTGAGTGAAGGAGTCCTACTTGGTGTAGTCTTGTCAAAAATTATTAGATTGTTTGATCGTTTCATGGATATATCAGCTCTATCCATGCTCGTTTTAGGCCCGTATCGCGAGTGGGGGTGGGGGTAGGCCCCTAACTCGCCGGCGGAAGAATTATTTGCATGAACGCCCGCCAATGCTGGAGCTGCTTAAGCCTTCATTTTGCTTGTTAGCTTGCCAGTGGCCCCAAAAATAATCCGCTCCCACCCACTAAAATCCTGGTTACGAGCCTGTTTCTTTTTTGTTTATTAGAATCTCGTAACTTAGGACTAGAAAAGCGGTTCAGTATAAGTGACTTACCAATGCAAATCTTATTGCATCTCTTGTGGACATATGGACAGACAAATGAGCGTACAACTTGTATAGCGAACTTGCTCAACTTTAAAACTTGATTAGTAAAGATATTATAAAATCTTCGTCGAAAATCCTTGCGATTACTATTTTGTCTGCAGTACAAATCATACACTCAAAATCATAAACACGAAAATTAATATGCTCATGCTGTTACCTTTTTCATTTTAACTTGCTTCCCTTTGAGTCTAAAGATGATGTAACCCATTACCATGCCAACAAGATAGGGCGGGATCCTGGTGTAAGGTTTGGTGTAAATGGTGTCCTTATCTGGATAGTCGGCTAATCGGTCGTTGTAATTTCTTGTGAAGTTTTAGAAAAGAGGACAAGATAAATACATGAATGTTGATTAATGGAACAACATTATACTGATCAAGGTGATTCAAAAGACAGAGAATTTAACCCACTAACAACTGGAATCAGTACTCCTGTGCACAACGTCTACGGGAATTATAGAATTCAGTAGTCAACAGGTACACAAAGTTATAACAAGGACATCGAATTTCATATTCCTCATGTACCATGAAATATTTCTGGCTCTATTTTCAGCACCAAATATTTAGAGCTTATAAATAAAATCATTTCTTGTGGTTGAATGTGCATTATTTATATAAATCAAACTGATGAGTAAAAGCAGTCTTGTGTACAAAATCACTTCTATTAACACAGCGGTAGCAGAATATACAAGGCGCAAAATATTTCTTGTGGTTGAATGTGCTTTATCAAATGTACTCAATTATTCATATCGAAATGATGAGTATAAAATCAATCTTGCAAACACAAAACATGGAATAAACACTGCGGTAGCAGTGTATACAAGGTTACAAGATAACAAAATACATAAACAATTATGCAATGTTATACATTTGTCGAATAATGTGACAGACAAGTGAGAATGCAAATCTACTGTGGAAAGATAATTTGGTAACGTAAAAAGGTGAAAATTAAAACAGAAACCAGTCATTATGATTGAATTATGCTTTGGACTGGTATTGGAATTGTAAGGTTGTTATTTTGACATTTCTTGTCTACCTGATTTTCCCTTTAAGTTCATTGACTGTCTAGCTTTTAAATGATTTGCATACATTATCTTATTTCAGTTCAGTTGCCAAGCAGTCTGGCATTCTCCTATTCTCTTCTTCCTATTCAGATATCACTTTCATCACCTGTCTATTCCCTTCCTTTCAATCTGCCATGCTTCCCCATTCTTTCTCTATTCAGGTGTGCTCACTCATTACATTCCTCGCCTGACTCTTTAGTTCAACTCATTAAGTTCAACCATTCTTACATTCTTTCATGGTCATTCTCCCCATCTCTTTTGCCACATCATCTCTTATCTCTTATTGGTTCTTTTATTGAATTGGGTTAGTCCATTTTAGTTAGGGATATCCACTTTATCTTTTGTCTATTGATTCATTTAAATATGTTAATATGTATATATGTTAATTTGATATGAACCGGCAGGCAAAGCAGCCATCTTATTTTGATAATAAAATCAGAGCAGTACCGGACTTCATCGAGTCAAGTTCCCTTTCTTGTGTTCCTTCTCCTGAGTTCACCCTTAGTTATATCCACGCTACCCTTTGATACTTTGAGGATTGAGAAAGACTTATTTTATATCCCAACAACGTTCATTTTCCTACCCTACAGAATGTTCCACTTGATAGAAACATGAAAAGAACTTGACTTACGGTTGTGCATACCAAGGATCCATGGTGTATCCATAATACCAGTTAAGCCCAATCAAGGATGACAGAGAAACAACCATCATTGAAGCAATCAGAGCCATACCAGCTTTAAAATTCCTGAAGAAAATGAATGGCAAAATGGAGGTTATGATAATGATAATAATACATGTGACTTTTACAGTGCCAAATTAACGACTCGCTCAAGGCGCGCACAATAAGAAAACTCTCTATCGATTGAGAAACAGAAATGCAACAGTTCCGGAATATGAATATGAAATATCACCATGATCACACAAATTCAATGTTTTCATCACAATTGAATAGCTGAGAGCTTAATAATTGCTGTCATGTTTTCTCTCACTTTCGTTACGGTGTTTCGTAATTCACGTTGTAAGTTTGCATGGTGCATATTCCTAAACGGTTAGCCCCTCAGATAACGGCAGATTCATGGCGAAATTTCACCTGTCCTAGGTCTGAACATTTAAAAATGATTTGAATGTGCATTTTCAGCACATCAAGATTTTCATTATTTGCGTTTTTAGGGGCAGGTTTTGCCCTTCATTTTTCCTACAGATTCTAATAAGACAGTACACAGATATATGGTTCGTTACAGGTGCACATTGAGGATTTGAATGGTGGGGGAATCTATGGTTGAAAATAATCCTAGAATATCAGCATCAAATAAGATGACTTGTATTTAGCAGCAACTCTTGGGAATGGAGGCGTCGGAGAGTGAGGACAAAACTCATTCACTTACTTGTATAAGATGACGAGGATGAGAGGACTGATGATGTAAAACTGCATATCATTCGCCAAGTACCACGCGTGACCCAGACACTGCAATGGAACATAATAAAATTAAAAATAGAATAATTTCAGTTCTGTCCAGTATGGTAATTCTGGGGAGATATATAGAGGGGAATTGAGAGGCAGAAAGCGAGGGAAAGAGGAGGAGGAAGAGAGAGAGAGAGAGAGAGAGAGAGAGAAACATGGAGTGAGAGAGAGAGAGGGAGGGAGAGAGATACATGGGGGAGAGAGGGGAGAGAGATGCATTGGAAGGAGAGAGATATATATATATATATAGAAATAAATGGGGAGGGAAGTAGAGAGAGAGGGATAGAACGAGAGAGATTGAGGGAGGAAAGAAGAGATAGGGGAAAGAGAGAGATAGAAAGAGAGGGGAGGGGTGGGTGGTGGATCGATGGGGAAAGGGAGAAAGAAAGGGATGTTTGTAGTATGGTTATTATTTTCATTATTTGTTTTACATTAGTCTCGGCTTACCGTATCAGTGAGGTCGTTTGGCCATGGATAGAGATTGTTGATGTAAAGCATGTAGGCCCACCAAGTCTCGGCACATTTCGCCCTGACCATGTCGTGAAAGCCATCTGTGAACACACCCTGGGCAAAGTGAGGCTTCAGCAAGGCGAATATACCAATGGTTGCCATGAGAACAGGGGTAAGACGCCACCAACGGTGGAAGTAGAACATGAACCAGCTTGCAGGGCTTCCAAGGCGTTTGCTATCAAGCTGCTTCAGAGTCAAGTATGACGTCAGGAATCCACTGCAGGAACACATAGTGAGTCCAAGGGATAGAAGGAGAATGGAAAATTAAAAAATATATATAGATTAACAAATTTGATCTCTTTATTTTTATGGGTAAATATTAGGTATAGACGTATATTGTTTGAGCAACACCAGCATAAAATTTACCTCAATGTAACATTGAAACGGGGCCTGTATTGTTTTAACATCTGAACATATCACCTTTAATACCGCTGGAGTCAATTAAACACCACACTGGTGTTGTTCTAACAACTTTCTGGAGTTGTTCAACATTAACACCGAGCAATATTCGATTAACCACTTGGTTTTGCATTTGCAGCTTTCACGATGTTATCTTTTGTAGATATGAATACATTGGTAAAAAGTTAGAAATAGTGACAATTCTCTTGTGATAAGTTAACGAGTAGACATAGACAATGTAAGTGTTCGTGGGAAGTCAACTCACTTTTTGTAGCTGTGTGCGATGAAAATATCAGCTCTTTCCATGACAAATCAAAACAACCTTCAAAGAAAACTAATTTTTATGACCACGTTGGCTTTTAAAGTCAACGAGTGAGCAATTTAATCTTCATCCATTTGCATTTTTTGTTTTAAAATGCCTTTTAATCCCTTGCTCAATAAAGTTAGCCTAATGAAATAAATAAACAGAGATAAAATCCAACGAATTAAAATGAAAACCAAAATTAGAAGAAAAAGCATCCCAAATAGACATTTTACCTGAGAACGAAGAATGTATCCACGGAGAATGTCGCGTTGACAATAGCCAAGAATCCAAACGATTGAGTGTAGGTATACATTTGAACATTGTTAGCTTCAGAAAAAATTAAATTTTTTTTGTAAAATCAGGTTTTTATTGTTTTTCAAATTCTCACTTTGCTCGTATCTAAACTCACAATATGCCGATTTACTAATATATTCTATTATTATCTATATGGGAGTTTTAAGCCGTACAATATTAACCCATATTGTACGGCTTCAATTTTACGCTTGCGCAAAGCAGTGACCAGCCTTCTGGTATATGTAAAGATAATAATAATTATATTGGATGGCTTCATTTCATGAAATACCGGGAATATTGCACTCGTTAGGGCCAATATTGCACTCATCTTCGATTCGTGCAATATTGCCCTAACTCGTGCAATATTCCCTGGTATTCCATTTATTGCCATCCAATATTATATAACTATATGCATGCTTCTTGCCAACGAACGTAGTTACGTAGTATTTTCTTTGTGTTTTTACTAATACATCTGAAATTGAATTGAATAGAATTGAACAGATTAGTACCAATTGGACGACAATAATCGGAATCGAGTTTGCATACATTATTGTTGCTATGTCGAAACAACCTCGGGCAAGCTTGAGGGTCGACAACAACAGCCATTGTGTATCGAGAACGCATAAACTGCGATTTATTAGTAACTTCACCTTGTAATTTAAACGATTACGCATTTATTGATATAATCTAAGTCCATGCACGAATGTTTGAAATTGAATGTACAGTGATAACATTTACATGACGTCACAAATGAAAGGCGTATTATGACAGAAAGTGTGTGTATTTTTATTCACACTCGTATTGATACCAAATGAAAATAGTCATGAATAGGAGGTCTTGTAGGGCGAAATTGTTTTTGGAAAACAGAAATGAGCAGCAAAATCCAACGGTGAACAAATCAATAGTATATTCGCCGTATTAGTAATTGGTTTGCTTAATTGTAGTTGGTGACAAATTATTGTTGATACTCTTTAAGCCCCGGTCACATAGGGCCCTGGGAGCAACACGATTGAACACGACTCTTTGTTCTGAGGCAGTAAGGTGTGAATTAACAAAGAGTCGTGTTGAATCGTGTTGCTTCCGGGCCTCTTTTTGACCGGGGCCTTACGACTTTTTAATAATTATATGGATTTTAATTTTACCCTGGTGACCAAATTGGAACTGGAAAGAATGTCCGAGGATGACCCAGAACATGCTAATAACCCTCAGACCATTTAGAGCTGCCAAGTTGCTTTTGGTTTTCTTGGCGCTCAAGATCTTGCGACAGTTTGTAACAGCTGAGAAGGACATCATCACACCGTCAAGGATAGCTGTAACGAGATGAGAAATAATTGTTAAAGATATTGCACAACATTGTTTTCGTTTTAAAAACTGCCAGACCCTAAAGTCATGATAATAATTATTCAAAGATCGTGATAGAACCGATAATCTCTACTTTAAAAGCAATGTGGCTTGTGACTTTTTTTTTCAACCAAACTGGGTATAGAAATGTTTGGAAGAGTGAAATGCAAATATTTATAACATCTAGGGGACATAGTGTAACCAAAAATGTATTCCACAAATCATACTTCATAGTCCGAGAATGAAATAAAAAGTTACTGGTTCACTAATAAACTAAATGTACCAAACTTCTAGTAAAACTCAAAAGAAATAAGGGTTGTAATTTAAAAAAAGAAAATCTGATTTGGGTTTATCATTCCGAACGCTCGATATTCATGAGTGGATCAATGTCACTATGAATGTCTATGGGTGAGGAATATAGCACACTAGATTTACCACACAAAAAATGGGCCACTCGTAATCTCAGCCGAGTAATATCTAAGTCATCAGATTTTTTCCCACATTGGAATCGTGGCGATTTATTAATTTTCCATAAAAACAAGCCTCATCTCATTTTTGTATTATAATCCACCGGAACGCCATTCTTCTGGTTTTCAGGTTATTAAAGTCTGTAAATTACAGGAATCTTATTTCATTTCGGAGTAACTTACAAATCTATTAACATCAGTTTGGATTTTGGATTATGGAACCTTTGAAATAACGCTACAAACTTACTGATCGGGTCAAATGGCTCCTCCAATTTTAGACTAATGTAGAGTATTCTCGTGTTGTGAATAATGTCTTGCGGAAGGATTGATTTCCTAATCAAAGAATCTTCTTTTATTTTTAAGCCATTGAAAATGAACAACACCTCATTATGGGACCACAGAAAGTATAGAAAATTGGAGAGGTTGTCTATCTAATTTTACGCAATGATGTAGGTTTGCATGAATTTTGTAAAACAACGTGGAAAAGGCTGCAACAAGCTATAGGACCCCTCATATTCTGGGTACTGTTACACATCGAAATCTGTTAGATTTGAATTTTTGAATAAGTACCCCATTTCAGATCGATCTTTGGTTTCTTCTGCTCTTTCCCATCGGCAACCTCAGCTGTCATCTCAACCCGATGTTCTTTTCCATTCGGGATCGGATCGTCATCTTTTTCAAATCCTCCGTTGCATTTCGCGCCATTTTCTTTGACCTCAGATCCAACCTCGAGTACCTCCGGGTCATCAACTGATGACGTCATCATCTTGGGTTTGTCAGGTAGAGAATCCATTTGGTTAGGTTTGATATCAGTTTGCCTGAGGACCTTCATGAGAACCTTCTTGTGAAGGTAGACGTCATAGAAAGAACCAATTATCACCATGACAACAAAGAAGCACATCAGAGCTCTGGAAGAATATGTTTGAATTCAAATGTTTTAAAATTATATATTATTCAATTCATTTATAATTTTTTGGTAAGATGTGAAGACGCAATTGGAGAGTTGGATGTTACGATTCGACTTCGCTGAGTACGATTGCCATTTATTACCATGATATTGTCAAAACCTACTCTGAGAGATAGGGGAAGAAAAAACGTATTACCATTACAATTATTATTTGGACTTGAAAAGCTCATCACATAATATACGAACGAATTGAAAATTACTCGTGCTTGTATACCATGGTTAAGAAGATCACTGTATAGTTAACTGATGATCACCATTATCATGTCATTTCACGACCATTTCCCCAATGTCTCAAGCATACAATATCCACATCATTCACCATTGTCAGGTCGCTCTCGGTACAAGGTGGAAACATCGTGATAACTGATTTTTTTGTGGACTATATATTTTGGATGGAAACATGAGAAAGATGTTCGTTTACATTTTCTGAAGATGAATTACGCTTAAATTTATTAGAATGGATTATATTATGAAACAAATTGTCTGTGTTTTCACGAAGAGACGGTAGCCAAAGGGTTCTGTTGCACAAAATTATCCATATAGTCATGATTCCATTGAAATATGTTCAAACGCATTTCACACAAATGGTGTACTTTTAATAGACCACTTTCTATGTCAAACGTAAAATAAAAAAAAAACATTATTTCAATATAAGGATTGTATATTGCTTCCAATGGTTGTTGCTATAGGTTGTTCAAGTTACAATATTTTGTCCAACGTAGCAACGCTAATATATGCAAGAATCGTTCTGTCTTTGTACTGTAATTTT